>SJYQ01005017.1:220661-266249 GCA_006410935.1 Redunca redunca
TTAGAACTGTGGTGTTGGAGAAGACTCTTGAGAGTCCCTTGGACTGCAAGGAGATCCAACCAGTCCATTCTGAAGGAGATCAACCCTGGGATTTCTTTGGAAGGAATGATGCTAAAGCTGAAACTCCAGTACTTTGGCCATCTCATGTGAAGAGCTGACTCATTTGAAAAGACTGTGATGCTGGGAGGGATTGGGGGCAGGAGGAGAAGGGGACGACCGAGGATGAGATGGCTGGATGGCATCACTGACTCGATGGACATGAGTCTGAGTGAACTCCGGGAGTTGGTGATGGACAGGGAGGCCTGGCGTGCTGCGATTCATGGGGTTGCAAGGAGTCAGACACGACTCAGCGACTGAACTGAACTGAACTGATTCTTATACTCTCTTATAGTCAAAGAAAATGAGGCTTTCAGAGTCACAGTAATTCCCTGTAGTTGGAAATTAGGCAACTAGAATCTGGCTCATCCATCTCTTCGGTGCTGTTATACACTAGACCATCAATCTCTTTACTAAAGCATCATTTCCAAACATTTCTTTCAAATTATCATTATATAAAATTCTAGGGAAACATTTCCATCTAAAATATTGAAGCAGTTAACTAAAATATTCTGATCCCAGATGTTGGTTAAATGCACTACCTTTGAAGGTCTTTGCTGCTGCTGCTGCTGCTAAGTCGATTCAGTCATGTCCGATTCTGTGCAACCCCCAAGACGACAGTCCACCAGGCTCCCCCGTCCCTGGGATTTGCCAGGACGAACACTGGAGTGGGTTGCCATTTCCCTCTCAAATGCATGAAACTGAAAAGTGAAAGTGAAGTCACTCAGTCATGTCCGACTCCTAGCGACCCCATGGATTGCAGCCTACCAGGCTCCTACATCCATGGGACTTGCCAGGCAAGAGTACCTGAATGGGTTACCATTGAAGGGCTTTAGGAGAAGGTTAATTCAAAAAATAAGTGAAAAATTCTGAGTTCAGATGACAAAACTAAAACAGTTGATCACCAGACCACCAAATGTCAGTGAACTCTCGCTGTGATCCAGTCCTCTTCAATTCCCTTCAGCTCTAGATTTGGAAATCCTTCATTATCAATCTCAATATTTACAAATTATTTTAATATCAATAAGCAAGGGATTTTATTTAGAAAACTAAGCATGTATCTATCTCATTAAGACTAAATGATAATTATTTCTCATTTCAGGTAGACAGAGAAGGCGATGGCACCCCACTCCAGTACTCTTGCCTGGAAAATTCCATGGACAGAGGAGCCTGGTAGGCTGTGGTCCATGGGGTCGCAAAGAGTCAGACACGACTGAGTGACTTCCGTTTCCCTTTCAGGTAGAAGTGCAAACTTTCTGAAAGAGGAAATATAAATATATTGAAGAAAATAAAGATGAAGACTTTGATATATCAGGTCTTTGACTAAGAAAGGGAGATACTTCTTTACTGAGTAGTAACCATTCATCTTCCTATAGTTATAGAGATGTGATGGGAGTGTGTGCACTCCTGTGTGTGTGCATGCAATTGTTGGTGGTGAAGTAGGCTAGTTTAAGCCCAGTCAGGTCTGGTGGCTCATGATATTTCTCCAGCCTTTGGCCTGAACAAAGTTTTGTCTGACCCAAGGCCAGTGATTCTGATGATTGATTATATTTCTGTGCAGTAAGCTATTAGAGGGGAGAGATGAGTCTCCCTGAATCCCTTATCATCTTATACTCCAGTTTTCTTTTATGCCTGGAACTATCATTGTACTCTGGCCCTTCAATCATCACCTCCACTTTCACATTCAAAGCTCTTACTGAAGGGTCCCAAAATGTCACAAAGATAAGATATATGAATGTATGGAGGAAATAGAGAATCCTCAGCTCTATTTGTATTCACTGTAATCTTGCCAGCAAGAAGAAAGTGACACGTGTTACTTTCTGGCTGGAAAACTATAAGAAAAAAATAAAAGCAATTTGCCACAAGAACATTATATTATTTTTTCCAGAAGAATAACTGGTTTAACCTCCAAAGAAGTACCCTCTTAATGTGTGTGTGTGTGTGTGTGTGTGTGTCTCTTTCTGTGTGTGTATTAATGGTAAATTTTGATTTAAGTAAAAGATCGATTAGTTTTCTGATTTACCAAAGGGATCTTAATATATACTCTAAGTACAAAAGAAGCATCATTTTTAAGACTGAAGCTGTTTTATTTCACTGTAACTTAGGTATTTCAGTATTAATAGTATTTTCTTACTTTACTGTCAATTGGATGGATTCTCAGTAATGACGGTCTGTGATGTATATACAACACCTACATTTGGGAGGAGGTTGAATTAAGGTATCTCCCAATTGTCTTTCCAGAATTCATGATATCTTTGTGTACTTATGCAACCAAAAGCAGAAAAGTCAGAGGTTGGTCTTTTTTTCCCCATTGCCTGTTATGGCAGTTCTGGCATTTCTTCTTCACTTGGTGTGGTCATCAGTTTCTTCAAGATTTCAGGAGTTATTCTGACAGCAAGTTTGTAATGTCTTCTAGAATCTAGGTCAGGACGTTAAATTCAGGGCTCAGGAGAGTGCTTCCATCTTGATAAACCCTCCCTCATCTAACTTGATCTTCTTCCTGCCCTCTTGCTCCAGCATCATCAGAATCCAGTCCCATACACACTCATGGTTCCTGCCCTTGCAAGTTGGCTGAGTCCTGTAGGTCCTTCAGCGTCTAGTCCCATTCCCTTCTTAGCAGGTTCAGCCCCTCTTTGACTATCTTACATTGTTTTTCAACCACCTGATACACTTTATTAATCAGTGTATTTCCCTGCATTCAGAGATCATCTGAGTTTACAACTAATGATAAGTTTCAGACTACACCACTACCTGGTATAGCAATATATCATAATATAGTCATCAATACTCCATTTATTGCCAGGAAGGGGTCCTCATTGCTAGACAAGCAGTATATGACCCAGACCCAAAATTTCATCTTAGACTCTGTTTCCTTAACCACTTTCAATACAACTGCTGCAGTTTGCATTTCCAGGAAAACAGATACCAAACACATATTAGTATGCAAGAAGTTAATTGATGAGTGCTTCTAAAAATATTAAATTATATCTGCATAGAAATGGAAGAGAGTGAAAATGAACAGAGTAGAAATTGGGCCATAGTGCAGTCACAACAAGCCCTCAGCTGAATTCATGGGTCCTTTGAAGCTGGACTGGCCCATTAGAGTTGCCCCATGGCAGGGCAAGGAGGCTAGACATATACATCAACATTCAACCAGTAATGACTCCAGGAAGAGTACTTTTCTTTGGGAGAGGCAACTTCTCAGCAGAGGACAATTAGCTGAGAGGACTGACCTCTGAGATCTATCATCCAACATCTAGGGAATAAGTCCTTCAGTCTTGGAAGGAAGATACAGATGGCAGAATGAAGCACCCATTAGGACACCTGATTCATGCTGCTTCTTCTATAATTTAGATTTTTGTGTCTATAAAGACTATCTTTCTTTCTATCCCCATATCATAAGCTATGTAATTTTTTCATATACTGCCATATATTTTCTGCATTGAAGACAAGCAAAGCTCTTCTCCTGCTTTAGTCATCCCAAGTCAATGCATAAATCAGAGAAGAGTCAAATTTCTATGAGCACAGGAATTGAGAAGAGATTATATATTTGGAGCATGGAGCAGTATGTAAATTGTATGATTTCCTCCATGAATATTAGAAGTGTAGATACATTTTGGCTACTTGAGAATGGTTTCAATTAGACTCAAACAAGTCTCCCCCCTCCCCCTGACACCATCCATCCCAACTCTGCATAAGTTAATTGGCAGAAGTCTGGAGTTATATCTTCTTTAGTGTGCATTTCTTCTATGGTGTTCTATATCTAGTCATGTTATTTAGCAAATACTGTGCTGATCAAACTTTGTGATCTCCTTTTCTCACACACAGTTTAGGTTTCTCTCTCTTTTTTTACATTCTGATTTTAATTTATGCAATTTCAATAGTCATCTGTTTTGAGGTTGCTGGATATTGGATAAGACCTCAGTGATATCACCATGGCGCTAAGAGATATTGTTGAAGGCTTAAAGAACAAAAGCCTGGCAAGAGAAGACAAACACTACAGTTTAGTTAGAAAGCCTCTGCCTCTATTACCCTCAACACACAGACACACGCAATCACCCACATCCATATATGTTTAGTGATCAAAGATTAGCCTGTTAGTACCTTGATTTCTCTTAACATAATTAATAGCAGATGTTTATTTGTGGATTTATTTATTTAGCTTTAATTTAAAATTTTTAATTGCTATTTTTTAGTTTATACTTTTTAGAGCTTATGAAATTTTATAGAATTATTAGTTATTAACTCTGATTTAGATGTAGGAAACAATAGCAACAATGTTATAAAGTTTATTTTTGGCTAGGATACTTAATGAAGGTGATTGGTCCCATATGCTTCAAATAAAATACTAAAAAATATGCTTTAGGCTATTACTTGAGGTTAGTTTTATCAAAACTTTTTATTTTGAGATCAGATTTATAGAAAGTTGCAAGATTACTAAGAATTCCCTTCACTTAGATTTCTCAAATGTTAACATTTTAAAATGTTTGTCATATCCTTCTCTATATCATTGTCTATTATGTAAATTTCATTTTTTCTGAACGTTTTGAGAGTAAGCTGCAGGCATGATGACCCCAACATTTAAATACTTCAGTATGTCTTCCTATAAACTAATATATTCTTTCACATAATTATAAAAAACAGGAAGGAAGTGTTCTTAAAAAAAAAAAAAAAACTAAACTAAACAACAAAGAACTACCATGCTGCTGCTGCTGCTGCTAAGTCGCTTCAGCCATGTCCGACTCTGTGCGACCCCATAGATGGCAGCCCAGCAGGCCCCCTGATCCCTGGGATTCTCCAGGCAAGAATACTGGAATGGGTTGCCATTTCCTTCTGCAATGCATGAAAGTGAAAAGTGAAAGTGAAATAGCTCAGTCATGTCCGGCTCTTAGCGACCCCATGGACTGGAGCTTACCAGGCTCCTCTGCCCATGGGATTTTCCAGGCAAGAGTACTGCAGTGGGATGCCATTGCCTTCTCCAAAGAACTACCATACCACTCAGCAATTCCATTACTGAGCTGCAGTAAACATTACCCCAATGTTTACTGCAGCACTATTTACTATAGCCAACATGTGGAAGTAACAGATATCCATCTACAGATAAATGGATAAAGAAGACATAGCACACACATACAGTGGAATATTAGTCAACAATAAAAGGAACAAAATTGAATAGTTTCTAATGAGCTAATGAACCTAGAGCCTGTTATGAAAGTGAAGTTCAGTTCAGTCACTCAATCGTGTCCGACTCTTTGCGACCTCATGAATCGCAGCACGCCAGGTCTCCCTGTCCATCAGAGAAAAACAAATATTGTATATTAACACATACATATGANCTCTTTGCGACCCCATGAATCGCAGCACGCCAGGTCTCCCTGTCCATCAGAGAAAAACAAATATTGTATATTAACACATACATATGAAATCTATAAAAATGGTAGGATGAACCTATTTGCAGGACAAGAATAGAGGCAGAGACAATAAAAAACCGACTTGTGGACACAGAAGAGAAGGAGCGGGATGAACTGAAACAGTAGCTTTGACATATACACACTGTGTGTGCTCATGCTCAGTCATGTCCAACTCTTTGCAACCTCATGGCCAGGCTCCCCTGTCCATGAAATTTTCCAACTAAGAATACTGGAATGCGCTGCCATTTCCTATACCAGGGGATCTTCCCGATCTAGGGATCAAACTCGTGTCTTGTGTCTTCTGCACTGGCAGGTGGATTCTTTACCACTGGCACCACCAGGGAAACCCATATATACACCAAGTGCAATGTACTAAGTCACTTCAGTCATGTCCAACTCTTCGAGCCTATGGACTGTAGCCCACCAGGCTCCTCTGTCCATGGGATTCTCCAGGCAAGAATACTGGAGTGGGTTGCCATGCCCTCCTCCAGAGGGTCTTTCCAATCCAGGGATGGAACCTACATCTCTTATGTCTCCTGCAATAGCAGACAGGTTCTTCGCCACTAGTGCCACCTGGGAAGTCTTTAATTATATACACAACCATGTATAAAATTGGAGAAGGGCATGGCAACCCACTCCAGTATACTTGCCTAGAAAATTCCATGAGCAGAGAAGCCTGGTGGGCTATAGTTCATAGACACACAAAGAGTCAGACACAACTGAGCAATCAACACATGCACAATGTATAAAACAGCTAGCCAGCAGGAAGCTGCTGTATAGAACAGGGAGCTCAGCTCAGTGTCTGTGATGACCTAGAGGGGTGGGAGGAGATGGTAAAGAANTGGGAGGGGGAGGTGGGAGGGAAGCTCAAAAGAGAAGGGATATATGTGTACACATAGCTGGTTCACATTGCTGTACAGCCAAAATTAACACAGTATTGTAAAACAATTATATTCCAATAAAGACAATGAAGACTGTAAAAAAAAAAAAGAAAACTGTTCAAAAGTATTGATGAATTTTTCTGTTTGTTTTTGTCACTTTCCTTATATCAACCAAAACTTTCATTTTTGCTTTTGTCACAGCTTACAGTGAAAATACACATTTCAGCCTATGATCTAAATGCAAATGCAAACTTCTTTCATATTTGTGAATATTTCCCAGCTGCTTTGAGATAGGAAGCCAATTATGTACAATATATCTCAGAGAGGAAGCAATTACATTCATTTTCTTGGGCACTGAGAAATTTGATAAGGGTGACACTTGGCACATTTAACTGTGATAACAGTTAATTTTTTAAAAGGCATAAAATATAGGGCAGTTGAATTGAAGCCATTTGTTTTTAAATTGTACAAAACTGTGTTACCTTAGATGCTTTCATATGACAAGAGGGAGTGAAAAAATTAATTTAGAAATCTGTTCTAAATGCAAAATGAGTAGTAGGCCCATTCAATTAAAACAAAACACTTCATTCTAAGAATAAGCCAACTCCTGAAACCTAACAATTAGCTTCAGATTGGACTGGACCTTTGTAAAACTGAGGAAGGCAAAGTCTTTTCACTTTGCATAATGTTGTTTTCCTGAACTCTCTTCCATTTATAAATAATGCTTCTTTTTCTTTTTTATCTGTAAGGCAACCAACACCCATATTTCTTCTTCGCTTCATTAAAATGCTTTCCAAGGGATATCAGGTAAATTTATCAATACTCTGTGATAGGTGACTTAAAATTCTAACTGCACAGAGCGCTTTCATCCATTTATTCAGTAGGTATCTCAAATTGGACAAATACTACACAATTTACTCACTATACCATGTGTGCATTAAGGACTGATGCTTTCAAACTGTGGTGCTGAGAAGACTCTTGAGAGTCCCTGGGACGGCAAGGATCAAACAATTCAATCCTAAAGGAAATCAATCCTGAATATTCATTGGAAGGACTGATGCTGAAGCTCCAATACTTTGGCCACCTGATATCAGGGAAAAGCTGACTCTTTGGAAAAGACCCTGATGCTGGGAAAGATTGAGAGCAAGAGAAGAGGGTGGCAGAGGATGAGATGGTTGGATGGCATCACTGACCCAATGGACATGAGTCTGAGCAAACTCAGGGAGATAGTGAAGGACAGGGGAAGCCTGGCGTGCTGCAGTTCATGGGGTCCCAAAGAATTGAACACAACTTCAAGATTGAACAACAATATTAGACATTACTGGGCTTCCTGATGGCTCAGTGTTAGAGAATCCACCTGCCAAAGTAGGAGATGTGGGTGAGATCCCTAGATCGGGAAGATCCCTGAAGAAGGAAATAGCAACCCACTCTAGTATTCTTGCCTGGAAACTTCCTTTGTTTAGGAAGAGTCCAAGGGGGTCACAAAAGGTTTGGACATGACTTAGTGACTAAACAACAACAGTTAACACTTTCTTTCTTTCTTACCATTATAACAGCAATTAAAAGTAAGCAAGCAAAAGCAAGCTTACTGTATTATATCTGAGGTCACATTTGTAGGATTGGCACTTGCTCAGTATTTTATCACAACAAAATTAAAGACAATCTGCTTTTACTTTATGGCAACTAAGAGAGTATTCTTTATTTCAAGCTTGAATTAAAGGTGTTTATCTCAATAAATGCCCCCAAATGCATTTGTTTCTTTGCAAAATTAACTTATTTCTTCTCCTAAGTGGGAGGTGTAAGTCAAAATGTTTGTGTTTCAGAATTTTGGTGCCCTAATTATTCACATGTTCCTGCTCTAAAAAAACTGAAGAAAGTTGCATTTCCTTTGCAATGAGAGCAAAGCAGCATCCCAGACAGAGTTCATCAGTCATAATTCCAAGAGACCCCTTCCATTCCACACAGATACCCAGTCAGACAGTGCTCTTTTTCTCTTATATTTCCTGATAAATGCATTGAAATATCACTCACTTATATCATAGGGTGGAGGTATTATACTCTCATAGATTCTTAGAAAATTTTGTGGAATGCTTAAGAGTTACTGAAATTCATTTATGGAATATTTTCATGGAGAAGGAAATGGCAACCCACTCCAGTGTTCTTGCCTGGAGAATCCCAGGGATGGGGGAGCCTGGTGGGCTGCTGTCTCTGGGGTCACACAGAGTCAGATACGACTGAAGTGACTTAGCTTATAATATGCTAGAATTGGGGTCTGTAATATTAACCTTAAAAGAAAATAAGTTCTAAGTTGGTTCATGCACAATGAAATAGGAAGCAAAACTCAAGAGGTAAGGGTTCAGTTCAGTTCAGTTCAGTCGCTCAGTCGTGTCCGACTCCTTGCGACCCCATGAACTGCAGCACGCCAGGCCTCCCTGTCCATCACCAACTCCCGCAGTTCACTCAGACTCACGTCCATTGAGTCAGTGATGCCATCCAGCCATCTCATCCTCGGTTGTCCCCTTCTCCTCCTCCCTCCCAACATCAGAGTCTTTTCCAATGAGTCAAATCTTCACATGAGGTGGCCAAAGTACTGGAGTTTCAGCTTTAGCATCATTCCTTCCAAAGAAATCCCAGGGTTGATCTCCTTCAGAATGGACTGGTTGGATCTCCTTGCAGTCCAAGGGACTCTCAAGAGTCTTCTCCAACACCACAGTTCAAAAGCATCAATTCTTCAGTGCTCAGCCTTCTTCACAGTCCAACTGTCACATCCATACATGACCACAGGGAAAACCATAGCCTTGAATAGATGGACCTTAGTCAGCAAAGTGATGGTAAGGGTTACAAAAACCTAAAGAATGGTCAACTTCATTTTTTAAATGGAAAATCAAATTATTTGAAGCCAACTCATCCACCCACTCATTCAACAAATCATTGCTCTATTTTATTTCCAGGCCGAGAGTTCCACAGTTGCAAGAACTAAAGGTGAACGTGTGAAAGTGAGAGAAGCCAGCAAGGTAAACAGAGAGGCTCAACCATGGGATGACCTCGGGGTCAGGTCAAGGGATAAACACAACATGAGACCATTAGACACACTAAAGGATGAGAATATCTCCACCAAACACTTTGGTTTCAAAGGATGTAGAGGAATATCAAAACAATTTTATTTATGGGTTTAATGTAAATTCCACTTAACTATTAATTAGAGGTAGTTCCAAACTTCAGCTAATTATAAAGTCAGCCTCTTACTTAAAAGCATCAATGTCACATTACCCATTTTGAAAACTGAGAACTGAAATGCATGTGTCAGTGTCAGTGCTTATTCCTTTTATTTATTTGTTCATATTTGAACAAGCTCTTTTTAGGTGCCTGGCATCATACAGGAGGCTGCCCAGGTGGTGCAGTGGTAAAGAATTCATGTGCCAATGCACGAGATGCAAGAGATGTGGGTTTGATACCTGATTTGGGAAGATTCTCCTAGAATAGGAAATGGCAACCTGCTCCAATATTCTTGCCTAGAAAATTCCATGGACAGTTCCTGAGGTCACAAAGAGTCAGACACAACTGAGCTTGACTGAACATCCATACACACACATCACACTAGGTGAAACTGATAACAGCAAGTAAAAGACCTGTGGGCATCTGATCTTCTAAGTCTTCCTGGCTCACTATGTATTAAGTTCAGGTCAGTTCAGTTGCTCAATCGTGTTTGACTCTTTGCGACCCCATGAACTGCAGCACGCCAGGCCTCCCTGTCCATCACCAACTCCCGCAGTTCACTCAGATTCATGTCCATCGAGTCAGTGATGCCATCCAGCCATCTCATCCTCGGTTGTCCCCTTCTCCTCCTCCCTCCCAACATCAGAGTCTTTTCCAATGAGTCAACTCTTCGCATGAGGTGGCCAAAGTACTGGAGCCTCAGCTTCAGAATCATTCCTTCCAAAGAAATCCCAGGGACGATCTCCTTCAGAATGGACTGGTTGGATCTCCTTGCAGTCCAAGGGACTCTCAAGAGTCTTCTCCAACACCACAGTTCAAAAGCATCAATCGTTGGCGCTCAGCCTTCTTCACAATCCAACTCTCACATCCATACATGACTGTTTCAACCTTTCAACTGGGTTTGTTTCACCCCTTCAGCTGGGTTTCTTTCACCCCTTTAACTGGGTTTCTTTCACCCCTTCGACTGGATTTCTTTCGACCCAAAACTACCCACTCCTACTCACCCTACCTATCTTACGCCGGGGGGTCCGCGGCACCCTGAGTGGGGTCCTAGCCGTTCCGAGTAACTGCACAATGAGGGAGGATTACCTTACAGGTCCCTGTTCGGGCGCCACTCACCGGGGTCCAGCCCCCGCAGGATCCAGGGAAACCCGAAGGAGAAACGGCGTTGGCGATTGCGATTGATTTAGAGAGAGAAAGATAGTTAAGAATGTTGTAGATAAGAAAATAGAGGAGAGAAGAAAAGAGGCTGATGTTCCTTGGTTTATACAGAAAGTCAATAAAGTCTCAAGACAAGAGACTTGCACCGTCTACGTGAGGCCGCAGGTGCCCTCCCGGCCGCCCGAGGGAGTGCCCGTTCAGGTCTTAGAAACCCAGGAAAATAAGTAGACACGGCGGACTTCTGTATCCAGATGGGAACCAGCCTGAAAGAGAGAGTAAGAGGAGGAAAATGATTGACATGAGGAGACCAAGCTGCTTTGATCAGCGAGGCCCAAAAGCTTTATTTTTCAAAAGGTACTTTTATAACTTGCCTTATACATAGAGGGAAATGAAAGATGCAAGGTCATACAGAGTCAGCCCAAACATTCCAGCAGTATTGCCCTTATCGAAACCATGATTTTTTTGCATACCTTTTACACAAAAGATGTTGTGTACAGTATCTTCTGGCCTTGGAGGCCTGTGAACATTTTATGGCCCTCTTTTGATAAAGGCTTCTGAACTAGAAAACTTATTTTCCCTCAAAGTGTTTTTTTTTTTATATTTTTAATCTATATCAGCCTCAGAAAATGCCAAACAGAGTTACATTTTTCACAGAACAAAGGTGCAGTGAATTACAAGAAAGAACCAATCAGCTCAAAACTCTGATATGGTTAAATTCAAGACTACACTTGTTTATCTAGCATTCTCACTATGTTAACTAATGCACAGTGGATAAGAGATATGGGAACCTAGCAACAAGCATTGGCCCAATAATGAAATCCTACACCAGCACTAGCACTACTCTAATAACTTTTAACTCTTTCAAAGGCTCTCTGTTTTAGGCTTTCTGGGCTTCTCACAGTTGGGAGTCTGTAAATAATTGTATGCATAGCTGCAAGAGTCTGAATATACCTGCCAAGCAAGCTAGAATGCTAATAGAGGGGGTTTGATTTGAAATATTCCTCTCATGTCCAGGAGACTTATTAGCTGTAGCCCTAAGTTGATTTTCTCCAGAGAAAGGTGGTCAGGTTAGCCCCCTGTTAATGTCAGAGAAGTTGGTGAAAGTCATGAAATAGTAAAACGGACAGATTCTGGTTTTGGGGTAGATGTTCGAGAAAGCCTAAGGAGCCCCTTGAATTCTGAAGCCTTTCTTAACAGTTCTCTTCCACATGACTCTATCATGGGTAGGATCTCCCGTGGTGGCTGCCGGCACATGACAACTGGAAAAACCATAGCCTTGACTAGATGGACATTAGGACCTTAGTTGACAAAGTAATGTCTCTGCTTTTGAATATGCTATCTAGGTTGGTCATAACTTTTTTTCCAAGGAGAAAGCATCTTTTAATTTCATGGCTGCAGTCACCATCTGCAGTGATTGTGGAGCCCCAAAAAATAAAGTCAGACACTTTTTCCACTGTTGCCCCATCTATTTCCCATGAAGTGATGGGACTGGATGCCATGATCTTAGTTTTCTGAATGTTGAGCTTTAAGCCAAATTTTTCACTCTCCTCTTTCACTTTCATCAAGAGGCTTTTTAGTTCCTCTTTACTTTCTGCCATAAGGGTGGTGTCATCTGCATATTTGAGGTTATTGATATTTCTCCCAGCAATCTTGATTCCAGCTTGTGTTTCTTCCAGTCCAGCATTTCTCATGATGTACTCTGCATAGACATTAAATATGCAGGGTGACAATATACAGCCTTGACGTACTCCTTTTCCTAGTTGGAACGAGTCTGTTGTTCCATATCCAGTTCTAACTGTTGCTTCCTGACCTGCATATAGATTTCTCAAGTGGCAGGTCAGGTGGTCTGGTATTCCCATCTCTTTCAGAATTTTCCAGAGTTTATTGTGATCCACACAAAGACTTTGGCATAGTCAATAAAGCAGAGATAGATATTTTTCTGGAACTCTCTTGCTTTTCCCATGATCCAGCGGATGTTGGCAATTTGATCTCTGGTTCATCTGCCTTTTCTAAAACCAGCTTGAACATCTGGAAGTTCACGGTTCACATTATTGCTGAAGCCTGGCTTGGAGAATTTTGAGCATTACTTTACTAGCATGTGAGATGAGTGCAATTGTGCAGTAGTTTGAGCATTCTTTGGCATTGCCTTTCTTTGGGATTGGAATGAAAACTGACCTTTTCCAATCCTGTGGCCACTGCTGAGTTTTCCAAATGTGCTGGCATATTGAGTGCAGCATTTTCACAGCATCATCTTTCAGGATTTGAAATAGTTCAACTGGAATTCCATCACCTCTCCTAGCTTTGTTCGTAGTGATGCTTCCTAAGGTCCACTTGACTTCACATTCCAGGATGTTTGGCTCTAGGTGAGTGGTCACACCATCATGATTATCTGGGTCATGAAGATCTTTTTTGTACAGTTCTTCTGTGTATTCTTGCCACCTCTTCTTAATATCTTCTGCTTCTGTTAGGTCCATACCATTTCTGTCCTTTATTGAGCCCATATTTTCATGAAATGTTCCCTTGGTATCTCTAATTTTCTTGAAGAGATCTCCAGTCTTTCCCATTCTGTTGTTTTCCTCTATTTCTTTGCATTGATTGCTGAAGAAGGCTTTCTTATCTCTTCTTGCTATTCTTTGGAACTCTGCATTCAGATGCTTATATCTTTCCTTTTCTCCTTTGCTTTTTGCCTCTCTTCTTTTCACAGCTATTCGTAAGGCCTCCCCAGACAGCCATTTTGCTTTTTTGCATTTCTTTTCCATGGGCATGGTCTTGATCCCTGTCTCCTGTACAACGTCATGAATCGCATTCCATAGTTCATCAGGCACTCTATCTATCAATCTAGGCCCTTAAATCTATTTCTCATTTCCACTGTATAATCATAAGGGATTTGATTTAGGTCATACCTGAATGGTCTAGCGGTTTTCCCTACTTTTTTCAATTTAAGTTTGAATTTGGTAATAACGAGTTCATGATCTGAGCCACAGTCAGCTCCTGGTCTTGTTTTTGTTGACTGTATAGAGCTTCTCCATCTTTGGCCACAAAGAATATAATCAATCTGATTTCGGTGTTGACCATTTGGTGATGTCCATGTGTAGAGTCTTCGCTTGTGTTGTTGGAAGAGGGTGTTTGCTATGACCAGTGCATTTTCTTGGCAAAACTCTATTAGTCTTTGCCCTGCTTGATTCCATATTCCAAGGTCAAATTTGCCTGTTACTTCAGGTGTTTCTTGACTTCCTACTTTTGCATTCCAGTCCCCTATAATAAAAAGGACATCTTTTTTGGGTGTTAGTTCTAAAAGGTCTTGTATGTCTTCGTAGAACTGTTCAACTTCAGCTTCTTCAGCATTACTGGTTGGGGCATAGACTTGGATTACTGTGATATTGAATGGTTTGCTTTGGAGATGAACAGAGATCATTCTGTCGTTTTTGAGATTGCATCTAAGTACTGCATTTCAGACTCTATTGTTGACCATGATGGCTACTCCATTTCTTCTGAGGGATTCCCGTCCGCAGTAGTAGACATAACGGTCATCTGAGTTAAATTCACCCATTTCAGTCCATTTTAGTTCTCTGATTCCTAGAATGTCAATGTTCATCTTGCCATCTCTTGTTTGATCACTTCCAATTTGCCTTGATTCATGGACATGACATTCCAGGTTCTTATGCAATATTGCTCTTTACAGCATTGGATCTTGCTTCTATCCCCAGTCACATACACAACTGGGTATTGTTTTTGCTTTGGCTCCATCCCTTTATTCTTTCTGGAGTTATTTCTCCACTGATCTGCAGTAGCGTGTTGGGCACCTACTGACCTGGGGATGTAATAAAATTTGTTATTTGTCAGTTATTATACTTTTAACATTTCTTTCCTACCCATTGGATACGGGTTAATCATTGGAGAGGGAAAGATTAAACTGGCTTTGCTCTCATGGAGCTCACAATGCAAAATCATATCTAAAATTATTTGTATGTATGAAAAATATTTTGATAAGGTAATTGAAACACAATGAAGTAGGATATTTAATTTAATGGCAATTATTTTCTTTTACCCTGCACATTGCTCAACAACAGACCACTCTGTGCTGGACTTGGTCCTGGGCACATTCAAGATTCTACAAAAATTATCAAAATCTTCCTGATCCCTAAGAATGATAAAAGAATGCAATAAGAGCTGTCAATTCAAAATTTATGAAAGATGGTCACTCCTGTAGTGATAATCATCAACATCCATCATTAAATTATAATAAAAATTTACTATCACAAATTTTATGACCTGCTTGCTAACACATTTTTTCCAGAGTTTAGACTTCATGTTGTACCAACGTTTGTGGCATTTGGTAACTGTGAGGGGATTTAATATCCCTTAGGTGATTTAATATCTTTGTCTAACTGTCCAAAGTTGTTTTGTTTTGTTTTTTATCTCTCAAACTCTATATCTTTATTAATTTATAACTTGGTTTAATTTGACAGTATCACTTTTTTTCTTTGAACATGCTGCATTCTTTTAATTATATGTGTCCAGGATTAGAAACATTATATCTCATTGTATCTTTGAATAGTTTTTCTTTTATTTGTTTATTTTCTTCCATTGGGACACCTATTATGTATAACAGGCTGTCATTTAGGGTCTCAATTATTATTAATGTAATCTTTTAACCTCTCTGTTCTTTACTTTCTTTTTGTTGTTGTTGTTCTTTTCTATTCATCTTCAATTTCATTTCCTTTGAAGCTTGTTCTCCATAGCCTTAACTGTTATTTGCTAAATCAATCAAATTTTTAAAAATAAAGATTTTATCTTTTTAACTCAACTTATTTTGTCTTTGATATTCTTCCTTTTTTATGAAGATCTACATTTCTGACCCATATACTTTTCCTTCTGTTAAAGTTCTTCCTTAATGTTTCTGGCAAAGCAGGTCTATTGGCAACAAACTCCCTCAATTTTTGCTTGTCTGGGGAAATCTTCACTTTTGGAAGACAATTTCACAGGGTAGATAATTTCAGATTGGTAGACTTTTTTTTTTTTTTTTCTTCTCACAACACTTTAAATATTTCACTTCACTCTCTTGCTATATTATGGTTTCTGAGAAGTTGGATGTAATCTTTATTCTATTTTCCCCTGATGTCCTTCAGGGTTTTTTCCTTTAACCTTCACTTTCTGTCATGTGGAAAAAATATATGTCAAGGTACAGTGGGGTTTTGTTTCTTGTTTTATCAGTATTCATCCATGGTCTTCTGTGGGATTCCTGAATCTATATTTTGGTGCTTGACATTAATTTGGGAAATATAGGTTTTCCCTGCTATCTGAAAATAGAGCATTCTTATGAAATCTCTTGTTAGTTGAAATCATATAAAATGAAGATGCAATTACCTTAGGCCAGATCTGCTAACGGATGCACAATACAAATTGACATAAAGCACAGTCATAGACACACTTCAGAGCTATGGCAGCTTGATGCTGAGATGCTGAATAGAGTTCATGGGGGAGGAGATTTTCAGCGTTGTTCTCTCTGCTCCGGTGTGTTCTGCTTCTATACATAATGGCTTGCTGCAGAACAACTCCTGAATGCTACTTTTGCTTTTCCCTTTCTTAAATAAAAGTGAAAGTCCTTTTCAAATTTCCTTCAGCTAGTTAAAACAGAAAACAGTGTAGGTCTTCTATAAAAATGAAGTGACATAAGGCAAACTTTCAAAAAACAGGAATACCTGTACTCAGTTATTGATTTTTCAAATATTTTTTCTGTTCTTTTCTTTCTTCTCTGGTATTCTCCTTACATGTAGGTTACATCTTTTGTAGCAGTCCCACAGTTCTTGGATATTCTATTCTCATTTCAGTTTTTTTCCCCTGTTTTCTTCCCAGTTTTACCTATTGAGATGTCATAAAGCTCAGCCATCCTTTCTTCAGCTACTTCCAGTCTAAGAGGCCCATTAAAATCTTTTTTTTTTTTTTTTAATTTCTCTGAAAGTGTTTCTGTCTCCAGCATTTCTTTTTGGTTCTTTCTTAAAGTTTCCATCTTTTTCTTTCATTGCCCATCTGTTATTGCATGATGTTGACTTTATCTATTACAGCCCTTAGCATGTGAGTCATAGTTATCTTAAATTTTAGTCTGATAATTCCGACATTCTTGCTGTATCTGAGTCTGGTTCAGACACTTCCTTTGTCTCTTCAAACTGTATTTTTTGCCATTAAGTGTGTCTTGGAATTTTTTCTTGACAGCCAGGGACAATGTCCTGGGTAAAAGGAACCACAGTAAACAGGCTCTAGTATTGTGAGTCTTTTGCTTCTGAATTGTGAACTTGAAAGGGACCTATCGGTCTTCTCCCCTTGCTGCTGCTGCTGCTAAGTCGCTTCAGTTGTGTCCGACTCTGTGCAACCCCAGAGACGGCAGCCCACCAGGCTCCCCTGTCCCTGGGATTCTCCAGGCAAGAACACTGGAGTGGGTTGCCATTTCCTTCTCCACTTAGGTGAATAGGAAAGCCGAATCCAGTTGGAGTTGAGTATTTAACTTCCCCCATGATAGGGAGGCTCTGATAATATGCTAGCAGGTCAGGCTCTGGTTAAATAACTGCTCCTGAGAAAGCAGACCTTGTTAAGAAGAACACACTGTTCAGGCATAGTTAAAGATATGTCTTTTCTTTTCCCTTCCTGCCAAGAGTATAAGGAGATTCTTCCATATTCCTTGTGAAGTTCTAGGAAAGATCTTTTATGTAAAACTAAGAAAATTGTTGGCATTCCCTGGACAGGGTCTACCTGGAGTTTTCACATCTCAGAGATAGCCATACTAAGCCTCCAGGAATTCATTAACTACAGTTAAGGTTCCCTAATCCTAACACTGATTCTTGCTCAGAGGTTTCTGCAAGTAAGATGTGATTCTCCATGTTCATCTGTGGGTTGCTCCAATTCAGGGGGCAGCAGTTTGCTCTCTGAATTCTGTGAAACAGTTACGAATTGCTGAAGTCTGCTCAGTTTTTACTTACTGTTAGGATGGAGTGGTGACTTTCAAGCTTCTTACATACCTGATTAGAAACTAATTCATTTGTATTTTTTCATTTTGAAGAGTTTTTGTTAATCTATTAATTAGTGTCCTTATTGGAAAACCCATTGCAACTTCATCCCCAAGCACAATGCTTACTGCTTTTCAGGTTGAATCTGTTAGACATATCTTTTGTATCTGTTAGGTGAATAAGTAACATTCATATTCAATAAGGATCTTAGAATATACTACACTGACATTCAACTATTTGCTCATCTTTGAGTCATCATGGGCCAGAACTAATGAGGCAGCAAAGCATAGTTGTTTACATCAAATGATCCTTAGTTATATATCCAGAGTCATACTTAACAATCTGTGAGAATTTGGGGAAATCATTCAGTCTGTTGTTCATCCTCCTCCCATATAAAATGAGTTTAACAACTATACCTAATATGATTATTAAGACATTAGTTGAGTACCAAATGTAAACTCCTTAAAGCAAAAGATAACTAAGAAAATAAAAAATAAAAATGTAACAATAACATGTGGTACAACTTTGTTAAGCAACCTTAAGAGGAGTGCCTTATAAAGAAAGGCAAATGAGCAGATAGTGGACCTTTATTTATGGGCAGACTAATGCAACTGGGCTGATGACTTCTTGTCAAAATGGAGTAGTAGAATTTATGAAACCAGGTTTTGAGTACAAGTGACAGTGTCTATGAGGCTACAGCATCCTGAGAATTACACACAGTTAAAAAGGATTCCCAGAGGGTATTTTCTAAATAAATATTCATTGGCAGATAGCTGGCAGCTTCACTGGCTGGTGTTTTGCTTGTACAGCTGACAGCTTTTTGTTGTCCTTTTTTTATGAATACCATTGACTGTTGATTTAGGGCCATACCATGAAATAAAACTCCCACTGATTCTGAGAACTGCACATGAAGGCTGAGCAGAGTACACTTTAAGGTTTATTTTTATTTTATTTTAATTTTGTAAACAACAGTGGAACACAGGGGTTCTTCAGAAACTGTCTGTGAATTATAAGTTTCTTTCAGAGTGATCCATTCTTTTCCAGTGACTTAGAGCATCCTATTCTCCACTTTCTGCTTTACAGAAAGTAAAGAGTCTGTCTTCAGGAACAGAAAATAGGAAACATCCTTCTTTTACCTTCTGACTATGATACAATTCAAGCAGTAAAAAGCATTATACTTTATGTGCAATTATAAGAATGATCAACATTATTATTGAATCATACTTCTCTTCCAAAAATCTCATGTCTTTAGTGATTTCTTGTGATGCTGATAGGGGATAAACTGGTTCTCATGAACCTCAGTACTACACATATTTTGTATGTGTACATAATGGCTTTGCTTTGATTTTACTTTGTACAGAGAAGGATATGGCCTGGAATAAGTGCTACAGTCAGTTTGTCCACATTAATCCTATTAATGAAATTATTTTTCCTGGGAAGTCCTGGCAGTAGTTACAGAGTTCCAGATAAGACAGATATGTCAGCATCTCCTAGCTTTTCTTTTGCCCCAAAGACTATGTTTCTAAGCTTCTGCAGAGCATGAAGAGGATAAAGTTATTTGGTTGGAAAAAAGTTTAAAAATGATATCAACAACAAACTTTGGACTCAGTTGTCTTATTTTTCTTCATCCAGATACAGACACTGAGAAAGGATCATTTCCATGCAGTCTTAAACATCTGTGATAACTGACATGAAGCAATAAGAATATCTGTCTAATACAGAAGCTGAACCAAAAGGCTCTCTTACACAGAGAGTTTGGCCAGTCAGTTTGTTATGTGAAATAGCTAACTGGTATCTCTCCTGTAGTCTAGCAACTTCATGGATTCAAAGGTGAAATAAATGCTACATTTAATATGATGAAATCATGTAAATGCTACACAAAACTAGTCAACTATTACTGACCTGTATATATACATATGTAGAAGATGAATCATAAACATCTCAAAAGATTCTGCAACATCTGTATATTGCCAAAACATGTCCCAGAATTGAAGCATGGGAAATTTACTTTTAAGTCCCTATTTCCATCCCTCTGTATCTTTTCTGCTCTCTACTATTTCTGCCTGAAAGGTCTTCAGAAGTTACCCCTGAATGCTCATAGTTACAGTGCCCAAAGATGCTTGCTGCACTATACTCAGGATATCTTCCATCCTTATCAACATGTATCTTTCCTAAGAATAAGCATTTAAGGTCTCACTAAGTTTTTAATTAATCCATACAACAATTAGATGGTTGAAAAACAATAAATGATACCCTCTCAGACAATATTTATATCTTACACAAAGGTCTTCTAGCTGAATACATGAGCAGTAACTGAACTTCCACTCTTGAGGTAAAGTCAGTGGGGTAGGGATTTGTATGTACTGATTTCTCTGAGCATCTCAAATCATACAAAATGGGAAGTTATTGATTTTGCTCATGAGTACTCAGGGCCTTGTCCCTGGGTAACCATTTAGAGCTGATCAAGCCTATACAAAAAGCCTTTCTGTTATCAAATCTTAATCAATTTTGCAAAACAAATGTATGCAAGTGAAAATGAATTTAATTACTTCTACCAAAGAGACCTTAATATCCTCTTAATGAAGTTGAACAGTTGTAGATTATGGTCATCTTTATAAACTGATTCTCTGTAAATATTTATAAGAAATTAGTGTTAGGTTTGCATTTTAGCAAGTTTTAAAAACAACTACACTTTTGTAAGCTGTTATTGTGCTTTAATATAATGTAAATTAAGGGATATTTCAAATCTAATGTCTGCTGTGTCTTACTAAAAATCCAATGATTTTCAGAACTACTGTAATGCCTAATTGTCCATAATGGTGAATTTATAAGTTACAATTCTTCTGTGATGAACTATGAAACTAACTAAGTTATGAAGAGGTAATGGTTTAAAAGTATATAGGGAGTTCTACTTAAGCACCAAATTTCAGGAATCTGTATAGGAAACAACATTTTCAGAACTATTATTTTTTCAGAGAAAATTACTTAAACATTTGTTACAATCCCTTAATAGATGCGGAGAATATTTATTTAGACAAAGGTGTGATTTACTCTGAATTGATTCCAATAATTACTAGAGACGACAATAATCTTGATACATCTATCCTAATTACTAGCTAATGACAATTAAGTTATGTGTATTTTGCTTGCTCTTAGTTCTTTTCTGATTGTACCACATATCTCTCAAGAAATAGACTGAACAGCCTAGTTGATCATGTATTATAAAACCATATGTGAGGTTGGCACAAATAACTGTGGTTTTTGAATTCTTAAAATTTTCCATTTAATATTGGAATACATTCTTAATAAATGTGGTTATGTTAAACAGAGCTCAGTGGTGGTTTAAGAAGTTTTGCAAAGGAGACAAGAGCCTTGAAGATGGGGAGCTTTGTGGCTAGGCATAGAAAGGTGACAATGACTAATTGAGAACAATCACTGAAGTTGATCCTCTTACAACTGCATAAGAAGTTGCCCGAGAACTCAGCATTGACCACTGTATGGTCATTGGGCATTTGAACTGAATTGGAAATGTGAAAAAGCTCGATAAATGTGTGCCACATGAGCTGACTGAAAATCAAAGAAATCATAATTTTGAAGTGTCTTCTGTTATTCTACACAACAATGAAGCATTTCTCAATTGGATTGTGACATGCAATGAAAAGTGGATTTTATAAGATAACTGGTGACTACTGCTCAGTGGCTGAACCAAGAAGCAGCTCCAAAGCATTTCCCAAAGCTAAAGTTGCACCACAAAAAGGTCATGGTCACTTTTGGTGGTCTGCTACCAGTTTGATCCACTACCGCTTTCTGAATCCTGGCAAAACTATTACATCTGAGAAGTATGCTCAGCAAATCAGAGATGTATCAAGAATTGCAACACCTGTAGCCAGTAATGGTCAACAGAAAGAACCCAACTCTTCTTCACAATGCCCAGCCATGCATTGCACCACCAAGGCTTCAAATATCCACATATGAGTTGTTTTGGATTTCTTTCCCTTCTAGAATGGAGTGATAAAGTCCTACTCAACAAGTAAAAAGAGAGACCTGGAAGGTTTGTCCAGAAATAGATGGGTTACTGAAGTACAGACCCAGTATCTGGTGCTAGTTGTAAAGACTGGAATTAGGGAAGCTGATACACATAAGAATTGAGATTGAGGCTAATCATTAGTCCAAGTAAGCTAAAGTCTTAGTAGAGGAAAATTAGGAACAGACCTTGGGAGGGGTCATGTATTACACAGTCTGAAAAGCACCGGATGATCAACATAACATGTATGAGCATTAGATATAGTATCAGGGCAGGGTTTTTCTTTTTCCCCTGGATAACAAACAAAGATCCAGTGTTGGGACTTCCCTGGTGGTCCAGTGGTTAGGAATCCTCCTGCCAAAGTAGGGGACTTGGGTTCCAACCACAGTCCAGGATGGTCCCACATGCCAGGGAGCAAGTAAGCCTGTGTACTGCAGCTGCTGAGTCAGTGTGCTACAACTACAGAAGCCTATGCGTCTAGAGCCTGTGCTCTGCAACAAGAGAAGCTGCTACAAAGAGAACCCCACGCATGTTAGCTAAGAATACCTCCTATTTGCCACAACTAGAGAAAGCCCACACATAGCAATGAAGACCCAGCACAATCAAAACCAAACTTTTTAAAATATCCAGTGTTTATTGTCACTGATACTTCCAGGGTTTAACTCATCTTCCATTACAGGCAGTGGCTACAGTAAAGCTGAGATTGTTCAAGACAAAATCCTTTAAAATAATTGAAGCTAAGAGATATTTTACAATCCCCCAAACCTGTCCCATGGATAGGATTGTAAACTCATCTCTTACTAGTTGTATAAGCTTTGTGGCCTAACTATAAATGAGAAATTTGTGAAAACTACACCCACTGAGGCCCTAAGGCTTTCCAGCAGCACTTTGCTGAATGGCATCATGCTCAAGCCATGAGGTATTTGGGCATCCAAAATCACTGCCAGCTCTGCTAATGTGACACAGATTGATGATACTATCTCCTTTTGGGCCAAGCTGAAACTGCAGAAGGCATCAGCAAAAATGGCAGCCTGATACTGAAGAAGCGTATGAAGACTCCAGTGGGAATGTTGTGGATAAGAAGACAAATGAGGATCTGAAAAGAACAAGGATGGCACTAGCATACAGGGATGTATCTCAGCTTTTTATGCTTTCCCAGGCTTCCCTAAAACCTGGTCTTTATTTTTTTCTATTTCTCCTAACCAATGCTCCTAAACCAATGCTCTTTGCTATTTAGTCTTATGGACTACCATGCATCTTGTAGAAACATAGCATACTGGTCATTTGCAGAATTGAAATGTGTTTTATCTTTGTTTTCTATTGAAAAATTCTTTTGGGAAAAAATGTTACCCATTTAATATGATTATAGTCAGAAAGCTAAGGTCTAAGGCCTCAGAGTTGGAGATCCTCTCATTTCAGCTCTTTGTTCTTCTCAGGAACAGAGATTAAACACACCCACCAGTGACTATCCATCTGGGGTAAAAATTTCTGGCCAAACAGCAGTGTACAGGGAAGAGGAACCATCCACTTACTAGAGGGCATCTCTGATTCCTCCCCTGAAAACATATTGATTATATTATTTGCAGCCAAAGATGTAGAAGCTCTATAGAGTCAGCAAAAACAAGACAGGGAGCTGACCGTGGCTTATATCATGAACTCCTTATCACAAAATTCAGACTTAAACTGAAGAAAGCAGGGGAAACCACAAGGCCTTTTAGGTATGATCTAAATCAAATCCCTTATGATTATACAGTGGAAGTGACAAATAGATTCAAGGGGTTAGAACTGATAGATTGCCTGAAGAACTATGGACAGAGCTTCATAACATTGTACAGGAGGCAGTGATCAAAATCATCTCCAAGAAAAAGAAAGGCAAAATGGTTGTCTGAGGAGGCCTTACAAATAGCTGTGCAAAGAAGAGAAGTGAAAAGCAAAGGAGAAAAGGAAAGATATACCCATCTGAATGCAGAGTTCCAAAGAATAGCAAGGATACAAGAGAAAGCCTTCCTAAGTGATCAGTGCAAAGAAATACAGGAAAACACTAAATGAGAAAGACTAAAGATCTCTTCAAGAAAATTAGAGATACCAAGGGAACATTTCAAGCAAAGAGGGCACAATAAAGGACAGAAACAGTATGGACCTTACAGAAACAGAAGATATTAAGAAGGGGTGGCTAGAATATACAGAACTATACAAAAAAAGATCTTAATGACCCAGATAACCACGATGGTGTGATCACTCATCTAGAGCCAGACATTCTGGAATGTGAAGTCAAGTGAGCATTAGGAAGCATTTTTATGAACAAAGCTAGTAGAAGTGATAGAATTCCAGCTGAGTTACTTCAAATCTGGAAAGATGATGCTGTTAAAGTGCTGCACTCAATATGTCAGCAAATTTGGAAAACTCAGCACTGGCCACAAGACTGTAAAAGGTCAGTTTTTATCCAATCTCAAAGAAAAGCAATGCCAAAGAATGTTCAAACTGCCACACAACTGCACTCATTTCACATGCTAGTAAAGCAATGCTCAAAATTCTCCAAGCTAGACCTCAACAGTACATGAACCAAGCACTTTCAGATGTTCAAGCTGGTTTTAGAAAAGGCAGAGGAACCAGAGATCAAATTGCTCACATCAGCTAAATCATAGAAAAATCAGGGAATTCCAGAAAAACATCTACTTTTGCTTTAATGAGTATGCTAAAGCCTTTGACTGTGTGGATCATAATAAACTATGGGAAATTCTTGAAGAGATGGGAATACAAGACCACCTATCTGCCTCCTGAGAAACCTGTATGCAAGTCAAGAAGCAAGTTAGAACCAGACATGGAACAATGGACTGGTTCCAAATTGGGAAAGGAGTACATCAAGGCTGTGTATCATCATCTGCTGATTTAACTTACATGGAGAGTACATCATGTGAAATGTCAGGCTGGATGAAGCACAAGCTGGAATCAACATTGCAGAGAGAAATATCAATAACCTCAGATATGCAGATGACACCAGTCTTATGGGAGAAAGCAATGAGAAACTAAAGAGCCTCTTGAGGGTGAATGAGGAGAGTTAAAAACCTGGCTTAAAACGAAAACATTCAAAAAACTAAAATCATGGCATCTAGTCCCATTACTTCATGGGAAATAGATGGGGAAACAATAGAAACAGTGATAGATTTTATTTTCCTGGGCTCCAAAATCACTGCATATGGTGACTGCAGCCATGAAATTAAAAGACGCTTACTCCTTGGAAGGAAAGTTATGACCAACCTAGACAGCAGAGACATTACTTTGCCTACTAAGGTCCATCTAGTCAAAGCTATGGTTTTTCTAGTAGTTGCATATGGATATGAGATTTGGACCATAAAGAAGACTGAGAGCCGAAGTAGTGATGCTTTTGAACTGTTGTATTGGAGAAGACTCTCGAGAGTCCCTTTGACAGCAAGGAGATCAAACCATTCAATCCTAAAGGAAATGAACACTGAATATGCATTGGAAGACTGATGCTGAAGCTGAAACTCCAATACTTTGGCCACCTGATGGGAAGAGCTGACTCATGAGAAAAGACCCTGATGCTGGGAAAGACTGAGGGCAAGAGGAGAAAGGGATGACAGAGGACACGATGGTTGAATGGCATCACTCACTCAATGGACATGAGTTTGAGCAAGCTTTGGGAGATGGTGGATAGGGAAGCATGGCTTGCTTCATTCCATGGGGTAACAAAGAGTCAGCCATGACTGAATGACTGAACAACTGATTCCTCCAGCAACATTCCCAATTCTCCAACTGTTAAAACTTCAGTCTTACATTACATGTCCCATAAAGATGGAAACAAATCTTCCTCTTCCTTATCTTAATGATGCACTTTTTCCAATATCTGGAAAAATAATGGGCCCAACTTTCCTTCTGATTACAGAAGGTGTTTTTTAAGCAGAAACCTATTGGATATAAGAGAGTGAGCTATGCAGATAAACAGAAACAAGAAACAGCAGGGAGAATTGAGCCAGGGTAAAAGCCTTGAAGCAGGAGCACAGGAAGTGTGGTTGAGAAATAGCAGAAGAGCCTCTGCAACTAGAGTGTGAGTGAAGAATCTGGAAGGAAATTAGCTCAGAGAAATAGCCTTGCAGAACATGGGGGTGCTGAATTTATCTCCCTCAGTGGAATGGAGAGTTATTGAAGAGCTTTGAGCTGAGTAGTTATATGATCTAATTGTTTCCAAAGGATAAATCTGATGCTCTGTCAAGACTAGACTAAAGAAAAGATGGGGTAGAAGCAGTGATACCAGTGTGCAGTGGGGTGAGGAGTAGAGCTACTGAAAGGTTTAGGCCATGGATAAACACTACTTGAATCAGAATACTAACAGTGTAGATGGTGGAAAGTGATTTAATTCATACATACACACTCTCACAAATAAATGTACTGATGTATAGCATACATAGAGACACACACAAACCAGAAGTGAGAACAGCCATGTAACCTGCTCCTGTACCCATGAAACATTACCAACAAACATAAGCCCCCTTCCATCTTCATTCAGTCACAGTCTCCCCAGCACAGCATTAAAACACCATCCTGAAATCTACCACCATACCTCAGTTTCCCATTTAAAAATTTGTATAAATGGAATCTCCGGTATGTATGCTTCACGTGTTTTTTCTGCTCAGCCTATTTGTAAGATTAATTCATATTGTTTTATGTTGTTATAGTTTTTTAATTCATTTCTATGCAGTGTTTAATTGTATGGATATTGGGATAAGTATATGGTAGCTTGTTTACAGTTTTAGGCTATTAAAACAGTATTTCTAGGAACTTTCTTTTTATGTATGCTTTGATAAAGATATGTACATAGTTTGAAGGATATATACCACATGATATAATTATTATATCACAGACTATGTGTATGTTCATGGGTAATGACAAGTAGTTTTCCAAAATCACAAGACAAATTCCTCCTAGAAGTACATATGAGTTTCAGTTGCTGAATATTTTTCCCAATACTTGGTTATTTTCTTTTTTTTTTCAGTTTTATTCATTCTGGTGGGGGCTTTGTAGTATTACAATATGAATTAGATCACCTTATCATACATTACAGGCCATGTGAATATTCTTTTTGTTAAATATTTGTTCAGATTTTTGTACATTTTTTATTTGACTATCTGTTGCTTTTACTGTTTGTTTTATTCTGGACACAATTCCTTTGCCATACATATGAGTTGCAAATATATTTCCCACTCACTGACTTCATTATTCACTTTCTCAATGGAGTCTTTTGATTAAGACAGGTTCTTAATGTACTTCTATGGTTCAGTTCAGTTCAGTTGCTCAGTCGTGTCCGACTCTTTGCAACCCCATGAATTGCAGCACGCCAGGCCTCCCTGTCCATCACCAACTCCTGGAGTTCACTCAAACTCACTTCCATTGAGTCAGTGATGCCATCCAGCCATCTCATCCTCTGTCATCCCCTTTTCTTCCTGCCCCTAATCCCTCCCAGCATCAGAGTCTTTTTCAAAGACTCAACTCTTCGCATGAGGTGGCCAAAGTACTGGAGTTTCAGCTTTAGCATCATTCCTTCCAATGAAATCCCAGGGTTGATCTCCTTCAGAATGGACTGGTTGGATCTCCTTGCAGTCCAAGGGACTCTCAAAAGTCTTCTCCAACACCACAGTTCAAAAGCATCAATTCTTCAGCACTCAGCTTTCTTCACAGTCCAACTCTCACATCCATACATGACCACTGGAAAAACCAGAGCCTTGACTAGACAGACCTTTGTTGACAAAGTAATGTCTCTGCTTTTCAGTATGCTATCTAGGTTGGTCATAACTTTCCTTCCAAGGAGTAAGCATGTTTTCATTTCATGGCTGAAATCACCATCTGCAGTGATTTTGGAGCCCAAAAAATAAAGTCTGATACTGTTTCCACTGTTTCCCCATCTATTTCCATGAAGTGATGGGACCAGATGCCATGATCTTCATTTTCTGAATGTTGAGCTTTAAGCCAACTTTTTCACTCTCCTCTTTCTCTTTCATCAAGAGGCTTTTTAGTTCCTCTTCACTTTCTGCCATAAGGGTGATGTCATCTGCATATCTGAGGTGACTGATAGTTCTCCCGGCAATCTTGATTCCAGCTTGTGCTTCTTCCAGCCCAGCGTTTCACAATATTTGCCTATTTCAAAACCATGAAAAAATTACCCCTTTCTTTCTTATGAAAGATTCAATTTCACATTAGGATTTACAATATGTCTGGCTTTTTTTTTTTGGTAGTGTGTGAGGTAGAAGACAGGTTATTACTTTTCCCATATAGATGGACAGTTATCCAAATACAGTTTAATGAAAAATATCCTTCTTACAGCACTAATTAGTGTAAGCTTTGTCATAAATATAAACAGCTCTGTTCTAGGATATTTCACTAGTATGTATGTCCAACTTGGCAACATACTGTGCTGCCTTAATTACTAGTAAGCTTGAAATCTTTTAGTGTAATTCCTCTACCTTTGTTGACTTTTTCAATATGGTTTTGACTTTTCTAGGTTATTTGAATTTCCATATATAAATATATATATATATATTTATAATCACCCTGACATCCAGAATATTCATCTAGAGATTTGATTGGGATTGCATTTAACCTGTTAATTGCTTAGTTGTGTCCAACTCTTTGTGATCCCATGGACTACAGTCCACCAGACTCCTCTTGTCCCTGGAATTTTCCAGACAAGAATGCTGGAGTAGACAGCCATTCCCTTCTCCAGGGGATCGTCCCAATCCAGGAATCAGACACACCTGGACGGCCTGCATTGCAGGCAGACATTTTACCATTTGAGTCACCTAATCTATATATACATTATGGAATAAATTCTATTTTTCAATATTGAGTTTTAAAATCCATGACCAATATCTTTGTTTTCCTATTTATTTATATCCTCTTTAATTTCCCTCAGTAAAGTTTGTAGTTTGGTAAGTAAATTCATAAATACCTTTTATTATACAAGAGTTAGTCATTGGATGAGATAGTCTTTACATATTTCAGATTCTGATTCTATTATAAATGGACTTTTAAAATATACATTTATATATTTTTTCTAGAAAATAAAAATATTAACTCCATTCTTCCTCCTTACAACTAAAACCCCTTAGAAGCATAACCAGCAGGCCTAGGAAGTTTCTTTAACATGAAAAGTAGAAGGCGTGCTCCCTAGGGACCTTGGGATTTGTGATGTGCAAGGCAGTTAATTGCACATGTGAGTTCTTTGGTTTTCTATATATCCCATATATTGCATTCCAGAAGCCTCTAACCCAGAACTGTTAGTAGAAACAGGTAAATCTTCAAGAAAAACCTGTTTTCTCTAGCCAAAGGATGGGGAAATGCATGGTCTAAAAACAGAAAGTCTTGTTGGCAATACCTTTACCCCATTTCAGCCAAATACCTACAATATTTGTATCTATTCTCCCAATTGGGGTCCAAAGGAAGATTTATTTTGCAGCCCATTTCCCTCCTGTTCTTAGGCAAGTGGGGCAGGAGCAGGGGCATAGTTACACTTCAATTCCCCAGGAGGACTGTAATTTCAAGGTGAAACGGAGCTGATTTTCTGTCCCCCTCCTGCATATGCAGGCAAGGCTCTAGCACCTTGGTGGGGTGGGGCGGCCTTGGTGGGTTGGAGCAGGAGCTGAGTCTCTACCCCCTACCTCCCAGCATCCACGGGGAGCAAGTTGGCCCCAGGCTGAATACTCCACACTCGGTAGTTCTGTTCTTTGAAAGATACTTTTAAGAAAACAAACCAATAGACCACAAGCTAGGAGAAAATATTTTTGAAATGAACATAGCTTCCTTGTATCTAGAATTTGTAAAGAATATATAAATAACATTTATGACTTAATAATAAGACAAACAACCCAATAAAATTTCAACATGTACTTCACAGAAGGTATGCAAATGAACCATAAGCACTTAAAAGGATACTTCTATTATTATCAGAGAAATGAAAATTAAAACTAGAAGACAGAAGTCTTATATATTGCTGTTGAAAATGAAAGTGGTACAGCTCATTTTTAAAAGAGCTTGAAATATTCTTTGAAGTTGAATTTATCGTGTAATCCTGAAATTCCACTGTTAATTATTTACCCAAGAGTTATAAAAACATATTTCCAATTAAAAACCTGTGTGCAAATGTTCATAACAGAATTATTCATAAAAGCCAGAAACTGGAAACAACCCTCTGTCAATCATTCTGTCAATGATTAAACAAATCACATATACACTGTAATAACTAATCTTTCAAAAGACATTGCTCATGAATACACAAAACAATGTGGATTATTCTTTAACGTATTATGCTGAATGAAAGAAGACAGACATGAAAGCATACACATTGTATAATTCCATTTATATGAAACCAGAAGTGACAATTTTAATCTAAAGTGATATAAAGCAGATCAGGGTGGTTTCCAGGAACTGGTGTTGGAAAGAGAAAGGCTGCAAATGGGGTCACTAGAGCTATTGGGATGATGGGAATATTTCATAACCTGGGTTACAAAATCATATATCAAAATTCATCAAACTACACACTTAAAGTGGGTGAATAGGTAAAGCATAAAGTCTAATTAAAACAAAAAACTCTAATAACATACACAGATACATAGACACACATGAATATACACACATACACACACACACTTACATCTTTACCACAGTACAATAATCTTACATCTTATTGACATAACCTCAGAAGAACTAAAGAAGAAGAACTAAAGAGCCTCTTGATGAAAGTGAAAGAAGAGAGTGAAAAAGTTGGCTTAGAACTCAATATTCAGAGAACTAAGATCATGGCATCTGGTCCCATCACTTGTTTCTCATGGGGAAACAATGGAAACAGTGACAGACTATGTTTTTAGGCTCCAAAATCACTGCAGATGGTGATTGCAGCCATGAAATTAAAAGATACTTGCTCCCTGGAAGAAAATTATGACCAACCTAGACAGCATATTAAAAAGCAGAGGCATTACTTTGCCAACAAAGGTCCATCTAGTCAAAGCTATGGTTTTTCCAGTAGTCATGCATGGATGTTGGATGGAGAGTTGGACTATAAAGAAAGCTGAGCACTGAAGAACTGATGTCTTTGAATTGTGGTGTTGGAGAAGACTTGAGAGTCCCTTGGACTGCAAGGAGATCCAACCAGTCCATCTTAAAGGAAATCAGTCCTGAATATTCATTGGTAAGACTGATGTTGAAGCTGGAACTCCAATACTCTGGCCACCTGATGCAAAGAACTGACTCATTTGAAAAGGCCCTGATGCTGGGAAAGATTGAAGGCAGGAGAAGGGGACGACAGAGGATGAGATGGTTAGATAATATCACCAACAGAATGGACATGAGACTGAGTAAAATCCGAGAGTTGGTGATGGACAGGGAAGCCTGGTGTGCTGCAGTCCATGAGGTCGCAGAGTCTCAGACACGACTGAGCAACTGAACTGAACTGGTGTTAAAGCTTAAAGTCAAGATTAAAATGACTATTTATTCAATTATCCCTGTTAACTATCTCTCAATATTAAATGAGTGACCTAGCACCAATTATTTTTACATAATGAGATTGGTTTAAACATTAGAGACCTGACATTTTCCTATAAATATCTCAATTTTGGAAATTTATTAAAATACAGGCTAATACAAAAATCTCATCTTTTCACACATCAAATGATATTCATGTGCTTTTAAAGATGCTACCATCTATTAAAATAAATTGCTTATTCATTTCTATTAGGGATGAGTCATAATATTCATATTATATTTATAATTATTAATATTTAAATATTCTAATATTTATTACAAAGAACTCATGTGTCTATTTATAAAAAAATGTGAAACCAGTTTCCACCTGTTTAATGATGGCCTAATTAAACATTCCTTCCATGATGGACATACTCTATATTTGCCCTGTTTAATGTGATTCCCACTAGCCGCATGAAGACATTTGACACTTGAAATGCTAGGATGACTGAAGAACTTAAAATTTATTTACTTTAATTAATTTAAATTTGGGTTTTCCTAGTGGCTCAGTGGGCTTCATTGGTGGCTCAGCCTGCAAAGAGGGAGACCTGGATTTGATCCCTGGCTTGGGACGATCCCCTGGAGCAGGGCATGTTGATCCACTCCAGTGTTCTTGCCTGGAGAATCCCCGTGGCCAGAAGAGCCTGGTGGGCTAGAGTCCATGGGTTTGCAAAGAGTCGGATAGGACTGAGGGACTAAGCACACACAGCACTGTGGCTCAGCAGAAAAGAATCCACCTCTAATCCCGGAGACACGGGTTCTATCCCTGGGTCAGGAAGATCCCCTGGAGAAGGAAATGGGAAACCACTCCAGTATTCTTGCCTAGGAAATCCCATAGACAGAGGAACCTGGCAGACTACAGTCCTGGGGTTGCAAAAGAAACAGACACAACTTACTGACTAAACAACAATTTAAATTTAAATAGTCACATATGAGTATTAGTTACCCTATTGGACAGCCAGATCTAATACTTGCAATGGATGAAGTGGATAATTCTTTGCATAGGTGTCAATCTGCTATTTGGCATTATCAGGAGATTCTATGTAAACCATCTCACCCCTATTTAATAGAATGAGATACTCACTTGATTTAGTCGTACTCTGAGCATTTGTTAAATTAACTTTACATTGGCAGGATTATTCTACACTCAATGATGTCATACATGAGTATGGTGATCTCAGGGTCTTTCTCCATACTCAAGGCAGATGGAGAAGGCTGCTTTCTAGTTTTTTATTTTATTTTATTTTATTATTTTTTTAATTTTTATTTTAACTTTATTTTGCTTTACAATACTGTATTGGTTTTGCCATACATTGACATGAATCAGCCACAGATGTACATGAGTTCCCCATCCTGAACCCCTCTCCCACCTCCCACCCCATATCATCTCTCTGGATCATCCCTGTGCACCAGCCCCAAGCATCCTGTATACTGTATCAAACATAGACTGGCAATTCGTTTCTTACATGATAGTATACATGTTTGGATGCCATTCTCCCAAATCATCCCACCTTCTCCCTCTCCCACAGAGTCCAAAAGTCCGTTCTAAACATCTGTGTCTCTTTTGCTGTCTCGCATACAGGGTTATTGTTACCATCTTTCTAAATTCCATATATATGTGTTAGTATACTGTATTGGTGTCCAAATCTGCCTCACTGGGCAGAGTCTAAGCCAGTTTATTTCTTTTTGTCTCCCACAGGTTGTTAGATACTTTGAGAGTTCTTGATGCTGGTTAGCATTAAGGTATTTATCTAGGCTATTTTAATTCAGAATACTAACAAGTCTTATCTTTGGAATAATGGGCACTGGATATTAATGAACAGTTCTTTATATCTATTGCCTTTTCAGTAATACAGAAGATTTTCTACCCGATAGTGGTATGGGTTCTGAAAGACTTCGTAAGTTCTAAATCCCTAAAGATTGAGACATTTTGTCCCTGGATATTTTTAAAAGAGGCACATTTTCTTGAATGATTTGTACTTTGTCCTTCAGAATGGTTACTATTTTGGAATGTTTTATTATTATGGAATGTTCTATTTTCTCCTCTTAATTTTTATCATAAACATATCCTGACCACCTTTGCACCTATTAGAAAGGATGAGGTTAGTAGTGCAATACTAATAATAGCAATACATTCTCCACAAACCCATAATAAAGAAATGATCTGAAATTCCTGATCATTTAGAGAAACTTCGATCATTCATATTTTGAAATGTTTGATTGTGAGTGTTAATTCTCTGCAGAGTAGATAGGGACCACATTTATTTGTAATTCTAAAAAATTACATTTAAAAATATAATAAATGTGCTAAAACTTAGAGATTCTAAATTAAAATTCATTTGGGGATACATGCTTTAAAAATCTTTTTAAACAAGGTATATGAGCAATTTTTTGAAAACCAGTGGTCCAGCCAATGACTAGCAAGATCTCAAGCTTCATTTATGGAATTTTAAGTTGAGTTTATATGTTGGGATGATTTGGTATTTCCATCAGCCCTTGACCTGGAGGATGACTGACAAAATTATCTGATCTTGGTAACCTGTTTTTAAAATCATTAAAATTTTGCACTGATTTTAAATATTTAAATAAAGCAATGCCTTGGAGAAGGAAATGACAACCCACTCAATATTGCCTGGAGAATTCCACCGACAGATTAGCCTGGTGGGGCAAAGTCCATGGGGTCGCAAAGAACTGGACACTGCTGAGCAACTAACACACAACAATGCCTGGTGAATGAAAAAGAACATTAGAGACACAAAGGTCTCCAGAATCACAAGAGCAATCCAGTCCTCTTTGATATCTGATTCATAATACTGACCCATTAATGAAAACCAAGACTATATACAGCACTTGACACAGTGTGGACATGGAGTGAATGTTTTGTGAATGAATAAATAATCCTGGACATTGATTAAAAAATTTAACAAATTTATCCTCCACAATAAGACATATACACAAAAGAACTTGTGCATGTGTATACAAACACACATATCCTTGGGCATAAGCTCATTTTGCAATTTACAAAGATCACATTAGAAATCTGATTATTATTTTTGAAAATCATTATATATATGACTCTTTCATCACACTTGGAACCTTCTTCTTATGACCATCTTATCTACCTTGTAGAAGAAACTGGTTTTGAAAAATGTTTTTGCCTTGAGGCTTTCCTAGTAGCTTATATTCAAGTGATAGGAAAATTTTGTTTCTCTGAATAAAATTATTATTTTAATAAAACTTGTCTGCTTCAGAAATCATATTGCCTTTTCAAATTTAGCTTCAGAAAATACTTAAAGACTGAGGACTACCAAGTTCTATTAGTTTGCTTACATCAAGAATGAATATTTAAATTTACTTGCTTAATACCTAATTTTTATACTATTTCTCAGTTCTTAGTAGCTAAAATTTCCACTAGATGTTGTTTTAAAGTACTGTAAGAACTGATTTACATTATACCAAGAATTTGTGTAAGACAGAGTCTTTGCTATGTATAATAACAATTTATTTTTCTGTATTCCAAACATCCCCTCATGGTTCACACCATCTGTTGTAGCTACCAGAATGCTAACAGGCTTCTTCCTCAGTTTTTATTTACTACCCAAAATGAATATTTGTAAATGTGTAACATTTATAAACAGAAACAGGAAACTCTATGCAGGATGTGGGAAAAGGGAATTTTTTTCTCACTTTTCTTCTATTATGCACAATCTGCCTATCCTGTGGTATTCCTGAGCTCCAGGAACTCGGTGGATAGAACTTTTTGCCATTCATCAGTAAGACGATAATGAAGCTCTCCGTAATAACCTCATCAACTATTAGGGTTGTTGATTCAACAAAGAAAAATTATATTTTGTTTGGTATAGGCTTAATGTCAAAGGTATTTACTTGAATCCTAGTGTTTGGGAATTTAATTATCTGCAAAATACATACAGCAACTATTAATCAGGAGACCTGATTAAACAGAACACTGATTAGCTACCATCTAATCATATCTGATGAAGACCAGTAGGGCAAAAATGGATATGATAAAAGATTCACAGATGGATTCTTTGCTGTGAGTCAGAAGATTTGCATCTTCAGAGAGAGCACACACAATGATCAGTGACACTCATACACACATTTTGTGTTTATAACAGCATCTACCCATCTATTTACATAACCAATGTGTGTTCTAGGTGCAGTCACATCTATATTTCTCAGGCAGCTGGGATTTGTGTTCTGCCTTTGGATGCCATCTGTTATTTTGCTCCTTTCACTGCCATTGCTCCTCTGCCAGCCTCCAAGTACAGGAAGGAGGCCGATGGCTGGGAAAAGGAATCCTTGCCCCAGCTCTGCCGATGATCAGCTCTATGACCTTCAACCAATGATGTTACTCATTCTTCACTTATGCTGCAATTCCCTCATCTAAAATTGTCTTGGACTAGACCATTGTGTAGTTGCATTTTGTGAAAAGGAGTTGTATCGTTAAAAGAAAAAAAAAAAAAACTTTATCTGAAAATCCTACATCAAGTGCCTGAATGAAAGACAGATAACGGGAAAACTACTCTGGGTTCTAGACTAAGTCTGGAGTCCTGCCCTCTCAGCAGCACAGAGTACATCAGCAAAGCCCCAAAACATCATTTTAGAACAACTAGACTAGATTTTCTCCAAGTTTTTTTTTTCCATTATAGATATTATGATTTAATACAACATGCAAATCAGTTATTAAACACTTGAAAAGGAAGGTGGTTGTAGTTAATGATGAAAACTGAATTTTAAATTCACTGCAGATTTCTTTTCTTTATAGTCCAGCTCTCACATCCATATATGACTACTGGAGAAAACATAGCTTTTACTGGAAGGAACTTTGTTGGCAAAGTAATGTCTCTGCTTTGTAATATGCTGTCTAGGTTGGTCATAACTTTCCTTCCAAGGAGTAAGCGTCTTTTCATTTCATGGGTGCAGTCACCATGTGCAGTGATTTTGGAGCCCCCCAAAAACAAACTGTGTCACAGTTACCACTGTTTCCCCATCTATTTGCCATGAAGTGATGGGACCAGATGCCATGACCTTAATTTTCTGAATGCTGAGTTTTAAGCCAACTTTGTCACTTTCTTTTTTCACTTGCATAAAGAGTCTCTTTAGTTCTTTGCTTTCTGCCATAAGGGTGGTGTCATCTGCATATTTGAGGTTATTGATATTTCTCCTGGCAAATTTAATTTCAGCTTGTGCTTTATCCAGCCCAGCATTCCTCATGAGGTACTCTGCATATAAGTTAAATAAGCGGGGTTACAATATACAGCCTTGACATACTCCTTTCCCAATTTGGAACCAGTCTGTTGTTCCATGTCCAGTTCTAACTGTTGCTTCAGTCCATGGGGTCACAAAGAGTCAGACACGATTGAGTGACTGAACTGACTGACTGATTGTAGATTTTCTTATAGTTATACTAGACAATACTTCTTGGAACTGGAGAAAGCAATGGCACCCCACTCCATAATTGAAAATTAGTTGGTCTCTATTACCATTGGTTTTGGATTCAATGGTGTTACCAAATGCTCTTTAATTATGGGTTAAAATAATATCATTCCTATCTATTACTGAATAATACTATCTTTTCATCCGTTAAGTGAGGAAACTGGATTAGATAGATGGCTTTGAAGGACTTTTCAAAGTCAATGTTTCTCTGAATCCATGATAAAGTTGGCTAAATTTAAATAAAGATTAAATGACCAAGGACCTTTCAGTTAAAATGAATTTTAATTAAATCCATATTTAAATAAAATTCAACTACAGTGAGTTTTAGTAAGAACTTTAACCTTACTATAGCCAACAGTTTGCCCAATCCTATACATTATTTCTTCTTTTACCTCTATTCTTTCTTTACTAAGTCTGTTTTACCACATTAGACTAACCAAACTTCAGCTATTTCATTAATTTCCATACTTTAAATGGTCTTTCCACTGATAAAACCTACCAGTTATTGCAAGAATATTCTTTTTAAAGAAGCCCCATTTTAAAATCTCAGAAGGGCCCTCTATATCACAATGGCAGCTCATTGCAAAGGCAACCACAAAAGTAACCCTTCTCTGTGATCATACTTCTTGAACTATGACTTTGCAATAAGTTTCAGGAAGAACTTAGCATTTACAGCCTGACACTGATTCTAGACTGGTCTTGCATCATATGTGTATTTACAGAATGTACTAGATAATATACTGGCCAGTCTCAAGCCTAGACTTCCAAAATGTTTCTTTTTGCCCTCTCTTGACTCTGCCACATCCATATGACAAAATCTAGACTAACCTGAGTTTAAGGAAACACATGTGCTTCAGTTATCCTCATCTTCCCAAGTGACAGGTAGTCACTTGTGAATAAGTTCATCCAAACCAGGGAAGCCCCAGACTACCTGTCAGCACATTACAGATGCATAAGTCAAGCCATGATGACCCAGCACTATCCACTTTACCTGATTCAAAAGCAACTACAAATGGCTGTTATTTTATGCCAATAAGTTTGTAGTGATGTTTTTTAATGCAGCAACAACTAAAATCCACTTCCACTTCTGAATTTCCTACTAAATGCTAATTATAAAAATATAAAGTATTCTACTGATCTGGGTTCAGTCTTCATATTCTCCATTGCACTGTCCCTCAGCAGCCTTCAAAATGTTATATTCATATAGATGGAAATGGTCAAGATTTGCCAAGGAACATGTGGGGCCAAATAATTTTAAAGGAATCACTATCCATCCTCTAATCCCATGGGTCCCTCTTCCCAAAAATTGACCTTCTTGAGAATGCTTCTCTGATCAGGGCCTCATGCTGGCTTTTTCCCCTATGTCCTCTTGACAATATGTCAATACTGTTCTAAATCTTGGTTTTGAGAAAACATCTTTATGAGTTGCTATATTTTTTCACAATATCAATATTTTGAGGTAATGTATAAGCAAAATCCTTTTTACAATCAAGCTGCATCATTGCATGCAAATGTGACCACTTTTCTCTGTAGTTTAAAATACTTAAATAGCTTTTCATGATTCATAGGATAAAATCCAAAATCCTTGGCTTGGTGATCAAGACCCTTCAAGACCTATATCAACATCATTTTCTGGTTTTATATCCTTTCAGGAACCCTGTTTTATTTACACTGCATTACTTGGACCAACGTGCTGCCTGAAGTTAGGCTACTGGGGTTAGTCTTCACCTAATATCCCACAGAGGGAGGTCAATGGGGCACCATCTTTCTTGATGATCAGATTTCAGAGGGATCACTCTTATATCTGTTAGAAAGACAATCCTGGGTTATAAAATTGATAGGAGGCTTCAAAAACTTTATATCTCAAAGGAGTAGAATTTACATGTATAGCTTTCTGAAATAAATTTTCTAAGGAAAGGGAGGCCAGGGACCTGAACCTGAGAAGAAAACTATTTAGTATTTGGTCAAGTTAAAGGAAAATTTAAGTCTCCCTTTGTTGGTATATAATGGTATTTTGAAATGTGGTACCAAACCAAGTTATCAAAGTTTTAGAGCTAGTTCTTATACTGAACTCTCTGTACGAAAGTCTATCAATTATAAATGTCATCTACACTAAATTTTTTCTCGAGATAGGAATTCTTTCTTGGTTGACTCTGAGAGTCAGTCATTCACAAAATTCTTTATCAGTTCTGACAATTGAAATGATTATCTCACAAAGCAGTTATTCTATCTTTGCATAGTTTTAATTAAAAAAAAACAGTATTCCTTTCTAATTATAACACAAAGGTTCTTATTACGACCTTCAAAGCTGATTATTTCATGGGAAGTCTGACAAAAATACTGTGGTTAAGAAATCCAAGATTCTATTTTCACAATTTTTCTATATCAGAACTTCCAGATGTACAAGCTGGATTTAGAAAAGGCAGAGGAACCAGAGAAAAAATTGCCAATATCCACTGGATTATAGAAAAAGCAAGAGAAATCTAGAAAAACATCTACTTCTTCATTGACTACATTAAATCCTTTGACTGTGTGGATCACAAAAACTGGAAAATTCTTACAGAGATGGGAGTACCAGACCACCTTATTTGCCTCCTGAGATACCTGTATGCAAGTCAAGAAGCAACAGTTAGAATTGGACATGGAACAACAGACTGGTTCCAAACTGTGAAAGGAGTACATCAAGGCCATGTACTGTCAACCCGTTTATTTAATATATATGCAGAGTACATCATGTGAAATGCTGGGCTAGATGAAGCACAAACTGGAATCAAGATTGCTGGGAGAAACATCAATAACCTCAGATACACAGATGACACCACCCTTATTGCAAAAAGCCAAGAGGAACTAAAGAGCCTCTTGATGAGAGTGAAAGAGGAGAGTGAAAAAGTTAGCTTAAAATGCAGGATTCAAAAAACTAAGATTGTGGCATCCAGTTCCATCACTTCATTGCAAATAGATGGGCAAACAGTGACAGACATTATTTTCTTGGGCTTGAAAATCACTGCAGATGGGTGACTGTGGCCATGAAATTAAAAGACACTTGCTCCTTGGAAGAAAAGCTATGACTAACCTAGACAGCATATTAAAAAGCAGAGGCATTACTTTGCCAATGAATGTCCATCTAGTCAAAGCTATGGTTCTTCCAGTAGTCATGTATGGATGTGAAAGTTGGGTCATAAAGTAGACTGAGGGCCGAAGAATTGATGCTTTTGAACTGTGGTGTTGGAGAAGACTCTTGAGAGTCCCTTGAATTGAAAGGGGATCCAACCAGTTCATCCTAAAGGAACTCAGTCCTGGGTGTTCACTGGAAGGACTCATATTGAAACTGAAGTTCCAATACTTTGGCTATCTGATGCAAAAAGCCAACTCATGAGAAAAGACCCTGATGCTGGGAAAGATTGAAGGCAGGAGGAGAGGGGGACGACATAGAATAAGATAGTTGGATGGCATCACCAACTCAACAGACATGGGTTTGAGCAAACTCTGGGAGATGGTAAAGGACAGGGAAGCCTGGCGTGGTGCAGTCCATGGGGTTGCAAAGAGTTGGACACGACTCAGTGACCAAAAAACAACAACAACCAATTTCAGAATAAAATCAATGTATTACCAGTTACTAGTCTTCTTAATTAGGGAACATATGTAAAGCACTTTTGTTTAAAAGAATAATCAGGTGATATATATTTTAGGGGCATATGAAGAAACTACAGATAAAAGCTACCTTTTATAATGTTCAAATATGAAAACCTGACAATTAGCACAAAGTTTCAAAATACTTGATAGAAACATGGAATCATCATAGTTATCAATGAAGTCACCTACTGATGTTTGTTACACTTTCCAGTAAGTTTGCTTCATATATATATTTTTAATTTATTTTTTTATTGAAGGATAATTGCTTTAAAGAATTTTGTTGTTTTCTGTCAAACCTCAACATGAATCAGCCATAAGCATACACATATCCCCTCCCTTTTAAGCCTCCCTCCCATCTCCCTCTCCATCCCACCCCTCTAGATTTATATAGAGTTTCAATTTGTTTGAGTTTCCTGAGCCATACAGCAAATTCTCATTTACTATCTGTTTGACATATAGTAATATGTTTCCATGTTACTCTTTCCATACATCTCACCCTCTCCTGCCCTCTCCCCATGTCCATAAGTCTGTTCTCTATGTCTGTTTCTCCATTGCTGCCCGGTAAATAAATTCTTCAGTACCATTTTTTCTAGATTCCGTATATGTGCATTAGAATACGATATATATTTTTCTCTTTCTGATTCACTTCACTCTGTGTAATAGGGTCTAGGTTCATCCACCTCATTAGAATTGACTCAAAGGTGTTCCTTTTTGTGGCTGAATAATATTCCACTGTGTATATGATTTTTCATTGTTAGTAAATAGAAATGCAAGTGATTTCTGTGTATTGATTTTGTATCCTGCAACTTTGCTAAACCAACTGATTAGTTCTAGTAATTTTCTGATACTATCTTTAGGGTTTTCTATGTACAGTATCATGTCATCTGCAAATAGTGAGGGCTTTGCTTCTTTTCTGATCTCAATTCCTTTTATTTCTTTTTCTTCTCTGGTTGCTGAGGCTAGGACTTTCAGAACTATGCTGAATAATAGTGATGAAAATGGACACCCTTGTCTTGTTCTTGATCTTGGGGGTAATGTTTTCAGTTTTTCACAATTGAGAATAACATTTGCTGTAGGCTTATTATATATGGCCTTTACTATGTTGAGGTAGGTTCCTTCTAAGCCCTCATTGTTTGAAGAGTTTTAATCATAAATGGGTGCTGAATTTTGTCAAAGGCTTTTTCTGCATCTATTGAGATGATCATATGGTTTTTATCTTTCAATTTGTTAATATGATGTATCACATTGATTGTTTTGTGTATACTGGAGAATCCTTGTATTCCTGAAATAAATCCAACTTGATCATGGTGTATGAGCTTTTTATGTGTTACTGAATTATGTTTGCTAAAATTTTGTTGAGGATTTTTGCATCTATGTTCATCAGTGACATTGGCCTTTAGTTTTATTTTTGTGTGTTGTCTTTATCCAGTTTTGGCATCAGGGGGATGGTGGCCTTGTAGAATGAGTTTGGAAGTGTTCCTTCCTGCGCAATTTTTTGAAAGGGTTTTAGAAGGACAGGTATTAGCTCTTCTCTAAATAGAGTTCTTAATAGAATTCTCCTGTGAAGCCATTTGGTCCTGGGATTTGTTTTTTGGGAGATTTTTGATCACAGCTTCAATTTCACTGCTTGTAATTGGGTTGTTCATAATTTCTATTTGTTCCTGGTTCAGTCTTGGAAGATTGAACTTTGCTAAGAACCTGTCCATTTCTTCCAGGTTATCTATTTCATTGCCATATAGTTGTTCATAATAGTCTCTTATTGTATTTCTGCATTGTCTGTTGTAAACTCTCCTTTTTCATTTCTAAATTTGTTGATTTGACTCTTTTCTCTTTTTTTCTTGATGAGTCTGGCTAAAGGTTTGTCAATTTTGTTTATCTTCTCAAAGAACCAGCTTTTAGTTTTATTAATCTTTGCTATTGTTTCTTTCATTTCTTTTTCATTTATTTCTGCTTGAATCTTTATGATTTCTTTCCTTCTACTAATTTTGGGGGTTTTTTGTTCTTCTTTTTCCAGTTGTTTTAGGTGTAAAGTTAGGTTGTCTATTCAATATTTTTCTCGATTCTTGGAGGGTAGGATTGTATTGCTATAAACTTCCCTCTTAGGAGTGCTTTTGCTGCATCCTATAGGTTTTGAGTTGTCATGTTTTCATTGCCATTTGTTTCTAGAAATTTTTTGATTTCCTGTTTGATTTCTTCAGTAACCTGTTGGTTATATAGGGAAACTTGTTTAATCTCCATGTGTTTGTGTTTCTTACAGGTATTTTTTTTTTCCTTGTAATTGATATCTAGTTTCAAAGTGTTGTGGTCAGAGAAGATGCTTAATACAATTTCAATTTTCTTGAATTTACTGAGTCTTGATTTGTGACCCAAGATGTGGTCTATCCTGGAGAATGTTCCATGTGCACTTGAGATGAAGGCATATACTTCTGCATTTGGATGGAATGTTCTGAAGATATCAATGAGATCCATCTCATCTAATGTGTCATTTAAGACTTCCTTATAAATTTTCTGTTTTGATGATCTGTCCATTGATGTGAGTGGGGTATTAAAGTCTCCTACTATTATTGTGTTACTGTCAATTTCTCCTTTCATGTCTGTTAGTGTTTGTCTTATGTATTGAGGTGCTCCTATGTTCGGTGTATAGATATTTACAATTATTATGTTATCATCTTGGATTGATCCCTGCATCATTGTATCTCTTATAATCTTCCTTATCTTGTAAACTTCCTTATTTCTTGTAATATTCTTTATTTTAAGGTCTATTTTATCTGATGTGAGGATTGGTATTCCAGCTTTCTTTTGCTTCCCATTTGCATGGAATATACTTTTCCATCCTCTCACTTTCAGCCTATATGTGTCTTGAGGTCTGAAGTGGGTTTCTTATAGACAGCATATATATGGGTCTTGTTTTTATATCCATTCAGTCAGTCTGTGTCTTTTGGTTGGAGGATTTAATCCATTTACATTTAAAGTAGTTATTGATATACATGTTCCTATTGCCACTTTCTTAATTGTTTGGGGTTGATTTTGTAGAACTTTTTTCTTCTCTTGTATTTCTGGATTATATAAGTCCCTTTAACATTTGCTGTAAAGCTGGTTTGGCGGTACTGAATTCTCCTAACTTTTGCTTGTCTGTAAAGCTTTTTATTTCTCCATCAATTTTGAATGAGATCCTTACTGGGTACAGTAATCTTGGTTGTAGATTTTTCCCTTTCAGTACTTTAAATATATCCTGCCATTCCCTTTTGACCTGCAGAGTTTCTGCTGAAATATCAGCTGTTATGTGTATGGGGTTTCCCTCGTATGCTACTTGTTGCTTCTACCTGTTAAGGGACCAGACCTGAGCCATGACAGGCTCAACAAGTTATACTAAGCCTAAGATTCAGATTCTTGTAAAACCTGAGTCATGACTCCGGGAAACCACACCCTGGGAAAGTCCCCGATGGCGCCAAACCTGAGCCAATCTGGATGGGGATGCGGGATTTGAAAATCGTGCACACGCGTATGGCTCAGCCAATCATTACCCACCAGCTGTACTAAGAGCCGCCTGTATAAAAGCAGCTGTGATTCAGAGCTCGAGGCTCTCATCAAGACTCCATTGTGCTGGATGAGATGGGAGCCCTAGCTCGAGCTAGCAATAAAACCCCTTTATGTTTTTGCATTGCTGTGGATGTCTTATTCTCTCAGTTTTGGGGACTTGGACTTCGGGCATAACACCACCTTGCTGCTTTTTATATTCTTTCTTTGTGTTTAGTCTTTGTTAGTTTGATTAGTATGTGTCTTGGCATATTTCTCGTTGGGTTTATCTGGTATGGGACTCTTTGGGCCTCTTGGACTTGATTGGCTATTTCCTTTTCCATGTTGGGGAAAATTTCAACTATAGTCACTTCAGCAAATGTTGTCATTTCCTTTATTTTTCTCTTCTTCTGGTACCCCTAAAATTTGAATGTCGGTGCATCTGATTTTGTCCCAGAGGTATCTGAGACTATTCTCTGTTCTTTTCATTATTTTTACTTTATTCTGTTCTTCAGAAGTTATTTTCAATATTTTATCTTCCAGCTCACTGATTCACTCTTCTGCTTCAGATATTCTGCTACTGATTCCTTCTAGAGTATTTTTAATTTCAGTAATTGTGTTGCTTGTCTCTGTATATTTATTCTTTAATTTTTCTAGGTCTTTGTTAATTGATTCTTGCATTTTCTCCATTATATTTCCAAGGGTTTTTCTCATCTTTTCTATCATTATTCTGAATTCTTTTTCAGGTAGTTTGCCTATTTCCTCTTCATTTATTTGGACTTCTGTGTTTCCAGTTTTTTCCTTCATTTACATAGTATTTTTCTGCCTTTTCATTATTTTTTTTTAACTTATTGTGTTTGAGGTCTCCTCAAACAGGCTTCAAGGTTGAATTCTTTCTTCATTTTGGTTTCTTCCCTCCTAAGGTTGGTCCAGTGGTTTGTGTAAACTTCCTATAGGGTGAGATTTGTGCTGAGCTTTTGTTTGTTTGTCTATTTTTCCTCTGATGGGCAAGGTTGAGTGAGGTGGTAATCCTGTCTGCTGATGACTGGATTTGTATTTTTGTTTTGTTTGTTGTTTAGATGATACATCCTGCACAGGATATTACTGGTGGTTGGGTGATGCTGGGTCTTGTATTCCATTGCTGAATGAACTTGTATGAGTTCTCACTATTTAATACTCCTGAAGGTTAGTTCTCTGGTAGTCTAGGGTCTTGGAGTCAGTGCTCCCACGCCAAAGGCTCATGGCTTGATCTCTGGTCAGGAACAAAGATTCCACAATGGTGTTTTTTATGGCATTAAGTGAGATCCAAAAATGAGAAATCAAAGATGAACCCCAGACAAATGGCAGTTACAAAATCAGGCAAATGATAATTAAAAAGTGGAATATAGACATGTACATATACCCCCATGAACAAAGTCAAAACTGTCCAACAAAAATAAAGTACAGTAGACTGACCCAGAGAACAAAGGAAATAAAATATTATGCCTACCAGAACAAAACTAACTAAAGCACAAACTGGAAAACAAAACTAAAGCAAGGTGCCAAGTGGGAAATAAAGCAATGAAAACAAAACTAACAAATATGTTGAGAGGAAAGGAAAGAAAGTAAAGAAAGAAATAATAGATAAGCAATATATGGAGAAGGCAATGGCACCCCACTCCAGT
>SJYQ01005017.1:266267-279993 GCA_006410935.1 Redunca redunca
CCTGGTGGGCTGCAGTCCATGGAGTCGCTAAGAGTTGGACACGACTGAGCAACTTCACTTTCACTTTTCACTTTCATGCATTGGAGAAGGAAATGGCAACCCACTCCAGTGTTCTTGCCTGGAGAATCCCAGGGACAGCAGAGCCTGGTGGGCTGCCGTCTATGGGGTTGCACAGAGTCAGACACTACTGAGGCGACTTAGCAGCAGCATATATATGTATAAGATTAACTGCAAGGAGAAAAGAACAGTATGAAAGGCAAACAAATGAATTCATGTAGGAAAAAAATAATAGGTTTAAAAAATTAAAATTAAAAAGAGAGAGAGAGAGAAAAGAAAACTCCCAGAACTGCAAAAGCCCAAAAGTAGAGGTAGAGGTTTGTATCAACAATAAAAAATGTGACTGAAGGAAAAAAAAAGAAAAAAATCCAAAAGAATCTACAGAACAAGTCAAAACATAAGAATAATAAATGTTTTTCTTGAGTCACTGCTTGAGTACTCTTGAGTCAGACTACTTTCCCTTGCTGGGAGTCACAGTCTACCTCACCTCCTTAGGATGCCCTCCAACGTGGTGCTGATCTCTGCACCTGCTGTGGGGGCAGCTCAGATTCTAATCTGATCCTACTCCTCTGTGTTCTTGCCTCCAATGTCCATAGCTATCAGAGCTGGTGCATTTTCTTTTGTGGGAGCTCTCAAGACCTTTTACATATTCCATAGACACAGAGTTCTGCCTAGTTGATCGTGTGGATTTAATTTGCAACTTGTACAGCTGGTGGGAGGGCTTTGGGTCTTCTTTCTTAGTCACACTGTCCCTGGGTTTCAATTGTGGTTTTATTTCCATCTCTGCATGTGGATTGTCCACTGGGGTTTGCTCTCAAGGCTGCCCAGGAGGACTTGGGTTTGCCCCGTGAAGGCCAGGTGTGGAGGTGATGCAGCTGCTTGGTTCACAGGGGTTTTGGCAGCACCAGGTACTCGGGAGTTGGTGGCTAGGGCAGCAGGACACATAGTGCTCTAGAAGAGTACGGCAACCAGTACTGGCCAATACGCTCCAGTTTTCCCGACTGGAGAACACCCTTCCCTGACAGAGAAGCCTGGCAGACAACAATCTACAGGGTTGCAAAGAGTCGGACACTATCGAAGCAACCCTGTGCGCATAGACACAAGACTTTTTTGCCTGTGGCAGCTCTGCCCCAGTGAGAGTTGAGCATGAAGGTGACACAGCTGCTTGGCTTGCAGGGACCCTGGCAGCACCAAGTGTGCAGGGACATGGACTCCCTCCACCGCAGGAGTTATGGCCCTATCAGTCATTTTTCAAGCCTCTTGTAGCTGGCAATCAGAAGGCCTCTTTGGCCACTCTTTCTCTGTAGCTCTACCCGTTCAGGCACTTAGAGAGCTTCCTTGCCTGGGATCCTTCTCTGTTGCTTAGTGTGTCAGGCACATAGATGGGACCTGGGCTGGGATCCTACTCTGTAGATCAGCACATCAGATACTTAAACAGGCACCTTGGGTGGGTTCCTACTCTGTGGTTCAGTGTTTCAAGCACTTGATGGGACAGCCTCTCTATTGTTCAGCTGCCAATGCTGGCGTGTTGGGGGAGAGAGCCTGCACCCACTACGCGTGACTCAGCAGTATTGCTGAGTCAGGCATTTTCCACCACAATCTCCTCCCTCACATCCCCTCGATCCATCTCTCTGCAGTCAATAACAGCCCTGGAGATTGCTCCACAACCCCTAAACTCCAGCTCCCAATCACTCTCCCTTCCAGGAAATCTGCATACCTGTCTGGAGTATGTATGGCTGTGGCAAGGACTATTTGATTCGCATTCCATTTAGGTTGCCACAGATCAACTGTTTCCATCTCAGCCTTTAACGTTTCTTGCCTGACTCAGAAAATTGCCCCCATGTGGGTATTGAAACCCTGCTTTAGTTCCCCTACCTGCCAAGATCTTGTCCAGTCCTACTAACACTCTTGTTCACCTCCCTCCAGCCCCCACCACCCAGTTCCTTCATCCTACTGAGTTTTGCCTGGTTCTATATATTCTTTTCTGCTGGTCAGGTACTCCTGTCCGCTCTCAGTTGGTGTTCTGCATGCCCTTCTGTGTCTGAAGGTGTATTCCTGATGTTTCCCTGGAAAGAGATGTACTCCACATCCACCTACTCCTCCGCCATCTTGTTCTCCCTCTCCTTCATATATTTTTACACAAAAAAATCAAAGTCTTCTAGAGAAATGTATGAGGTTATAAAAATGTTTTTTTTTTTTAAATGTGCATGAAAATTACCTTAAATGCAGTTAACTGTGCTTAAGAAGTAGTTTCTCCTTATATCTATCTGCCTCTTTGAAAAGACTTAGTAATGGTGATAAATATTAAGGTCAGCTCAACCGTCTCCAGTTCTAATTAGCTGGAGTACTTAAGACCAGATAGATACCTATAAGCTCTTGCCTGCTTCCTACCTGGGCTTCCCTTGACTACAGTAAGCAACACATTGAAACTAAGTGCCATATGCTTTGGTAGAGTGAATGACAGCTAATGTGGGATGGGATGCTATGGGGTCGTCAGTAAGCTGAAAGTTACTAATAGAAAATTGATCTTTGAAAATTTGGTAAAATTTCCAAGACTGAAAGATAATTTCTTCACTTGAGTACCAGGCCAATCAACTTATTTATAAGTCCTAATTTATGAAAAACACTTTAGATTTGTGAATAATATGTTCAGCATACAAACTGAGATAACTGAGGGAATATCAGAGTTTTGTTTTCCATCAGTAACTCTCAGGAGCAACTGGCAGTGATTACTACCCACATTCATTAAATTATAAATTTCTCTCATTTATGCATACACACACACACACACACAGGGTCACTGGAATTCAGTTCTTCTATACTACGAGAATCGAACACAAGATAATTCTCTTTCCTTGTGTTAAATTATGCCAGAACCAGATAAAACAATTTAGCAGCTTGCTCCAGGAACTACCTGTTTATAGAAGATAAGAGCCAACTAAACTGATTACTTATCAAGTCTAACAGCTTCCTGATCAAGTCTTGCTTCAAGACTTGTGCCTCTATGTGTGCAGCAATTCAAGGTTATGTTGTCATAATTGATAAAAATTCTATCTAATTTCCAGTTTTGCAATACCTCCTTAAGATAACGCAGTTCAGTCCCTGCTGCTGCTGCTGCTGCTGCTAAGTCGCTTCAGTTATGTCCGACTCTGTGCAACCCCAGAGACGGCAGCCCACCAGGCTACCCCGTCCCTGGGATTCTCCAGGCAAAAACACTGGATTGGATTGCCATTTCCTTCTCCAAGGCATGAAAATGAAAAGTGAAAGTGAAGTCGCTCCGTCATATCCGACTCTTAGCGACCCAATATACTCTAGCCCACCAGGCTCCTCCATTCATGGGATTTTCCAGGCAAGAGTAGTGGAGTGGGGTGCCATTGCCTTCTCTGAGTTCAATTCCTTCAGTTCAGTTCAGTTCAGTTGCTCAGTCGTGTCCGACTCTTTGCGACCCCATGAATTGCAGCACGCCAGGCCTCCCTGTCCATCACCAACTCCCGGAGTTCACTCAGACTCATGTCGATTGAGTTAGTGATGCCATCCAGCCATCTCATCCTCTGTCATCCCCTTCCCCAATCCCTCCCAACATCAGAGTCTTTTCCAATGAGTGAACTCTTTGCATGAGGTGGCCAAAGTATTGGAGTTTCAGCTTTAGCATCATTCCTTCCAAAGAAATCCCAGGGCTGATCTCCTTTAGAATGAACTGGTTGTATCTCCTTGCAGTCCAAGGGACTCTCAAGAGTTTTCTCCAACACCACAGTTCAGAAGCATCAATTCTTTGGTGCTCAGCTTTCTTCACAGTCCAACTCTCACATCCATACATGACCACTGGAAAAACCATAGCCTTGACTAGACGGACATTTGTTGGCAAAGTAATGTCTCTGCTTTTCAATATGGCATCTAGGTTGGTTATAATTTTTCTTCCAAGGAGTAAGTGTCTTTTAATTTCATGGCTGCAGTCACCATGTGCAGTGATTTTGGAGCCCTCAAAAATAAATTCTGACACTGTTTCCACTGTTTCCCCATCTATTTCCCATGAAGTGATGGGACTGGATGCCATCATCTTTGTTTTCTGAATGTTGAGCTTTAAGCCAACTTTTTCACTCTCCTCTTTTCCTTTCAATAAGAGGCTTTTTAGTTCCTCTTCACTTTCTGCCATAAGGGTGGTATCATCTGCATATCTGAGGTTATTGATATTTCTCCCAGAAATCTTATTCCAGCGTGTGCTTCTTCCAGCCCAGTGTTTCTCATGATGTACTCTGCATATAAGTTAAATAAGCAGGGTGACAATATACAGCCTTGAAGTACTCCTTTTCCTATTTGGAACCAGTCTGTTGTTCCTTATCCATTTCTAATTGCTGCTTCCTGACCTGCATGTAGGTTTCTCAAGAGGCAGGTCAGGTGGTCTGGTATTCCCATCTTTTTCAGAATTTTCCATAGTTTATTGTGATCCACACAGTCAAAACTGGCATAGTCAATAAACAGAAATAGATATTTTTCTGGAACTCTCTTGCTTTTTCCATGATCCAGCAGCTGTTGGCTATTTGATCTCTGGTTCCTCTGCCTTTTCTAAATCAGCTTGAACATCAGGAAGTTCACAGTTCATGTATTGCTGAAGTCTGGCTTGGAAAATTTTGAGCATTACTTTACTAGCGTGTGAGATGAGTGCAATTGTGTGGTAGTTTGAACATTCTTTGGCATTGCCTTTCTCTGAGATTGGAATGAAAACTGACCTTTTCCAGTCCTATGGCCACTGCTGAGTTTTCCAGATTTGCTAGCATATTGATTGTGGCACTTTCACAGCATCATCTTTAAGGATTTGAAATAGCTCAACTGGAATTCCATCACCTCCCCTAGCTTTGTTCATAGTGATGCTTTCTAAGGCTCACTTGACTTCACATTCCAGGATGTCTGGCTCTAGGTGAGTGATCATACCATCACGATTATCTGGGTCATGATCTCTTGTACAATTCTTTTGTGTATTCTTTCCACCCCTTCTTAATATCTTCTGCTTCTGTTAGGTCCATACCATTTCTGTCCTTTATCGAGCCCATCTTTGCATGAAATGTTCCCTTGGTATCTCTAATTTTCGTGAAGAGATCTCTAGTCTTTCTCATTCTGTTGTTTTCCTCTATTTCTTTGCATTGATCTCTGATGAAGGCTTTCTTATCTCTTCTTGCTATTCTTTGGAACTCTGCATTCAGATGCTTATATCTTTCCTTTTCTCTTTGGCTTTTCGCTTCTCTTCTTTTCACAGCCATTTGTAAGGCCTCCCCAGACAACCATTTTGCTTTTTTGCATTTCTTTTCCATGGGGATGGTCTTGATCCCTGTCTCCATTACAATGTCATGAACCTCCATCCATAGTACATCAGGCATTCTATCTATCAGATCTAGTCCCTTAAATCTATTTCTCAGTTCCACTAAGAGTATTGGAGTGGGGTGCCATTGCCTTCTCTGAGTTCAGTCCCTAGAACTCTATAAATCCCTTGCTTTACTTTCCTATTTGAGATTATTAAGACTCTATGTCAAGTTTGTATTTTCCCTTACTATAGTGAATCTAATAAAATTAACCTGATCAATAAGTTTCCCTGGTGGCCTTTTTGAGAAATCACAATTGAGAACCAATTATCTCATGGTGTGTCTCTATCACATTAGTATAACTGAAATTCCAGCCTCTCTTATTTTTCAACTGTTTATACTTAAGGATGTGGCATACTTTCTCCTGAGATTTCCCAGGTAGCACTAGTGGTAAAGAACCTGTCAGCCAATGCAGGAGACGTAAAGAAACATGGGTTCAATCCTTGGGTCTGGAAGGTCCCCTGGAGGAGGGAATGGTAACCCATGCCAGTATTCCTGCCTGGAGAATTTCCATAGACAGAAGATCCTGGCAGTTCATGGGGTTGCACAGAATAAAGACAAGACTGAAGCAATTGAGCAGGCACACAGGCATCCCTTCTCCTAACTCTCTGTGGTCAATTTTCCTTCAAATTTGCTTCTGATTTTTAATTTTTCCAATTAACTATAATTTAGTCTGAAGCCTGTCCTGAGACCCAAAACATTCTGATGAGGCTCAGACTTATATTTCTCTACCCTTCACCCTCCCCTCTGATGAGCTCTGCTCCACACTCCACAATGCTGCTAACCACTATACATCAACAGGTACCTTTCTTAGAAATTCCAGTTAAGGGCTCTGTCTGCCAGAGTAGATCCAGGAGTTTAAGCCAATTTGTTGTGGCTTTCCAGTGAAATTGTATGGGCAGTGTTCTTAACCAGCAACTCGCTGATATCTAGTGCTTTCTGTTTGTCAGTATCTTGACTATTGAACACCTAACTTTCAGCATTATTTATTAGTGGGTATTATAAATAGAGTTATTATAAATACAATTTAAGAAGCATATTTGAATCAATAACCCGATACTTACTAGCCTTGTAAACAACAACAACAAAACCTACAGAATTTTCCAAAGCCTCAATTTCCTCAATTATAAAAGAAAAAATAATAATTGCAAAACAGATTGTGCTCTGTGCTTAGTTACTTAGTCATGTTTAACTCTTTAGGACCCCATGGAGTGCAGTCTGCCAGCCTCCTCTGTTCATGGGATTCTTTAGGCAAGAATCTGGAGTGGGTAGCCATTCCCTTCTCCAGGGGATCTTCCCAACCCAGGGATTGAACCAAGGTCTCCTGCATTGCAGGCAGATTCTTTATCGTTTGAGACACCAGGGAAGACTTCAAAACAGATTAAATGATATTAAACATGTTAGCATAGTTTAAAAATATAAAATATCAAACATTTATTATTTAGATGGTAGTCTATCAGAAGCTAGATGTCTTTGTTCACTACAAAGTGCTCATTTGGGTCTGACTCTTTGAAGCCCCATGGACTATAGCCCAACCAGACTCCCCTGTTAATAGAATGTTCCAGGCAAGAATACTGGAGCAGGTTGCCATTTGTTACTCCAGGGGATCTTCCCAAACCAGGAGTCAAACCAGCTTTTCTTGTGTCTTGTGTATTGGCAGCTAAATTTCTTACCATCAGTGCCACCTGAGATGCCCATTTACTACAAAAGCATGAACAAAATTAGTTATACTGTGCATTTGGATTAATAAACTTTCTAGTTAACATGAGCTACCATCTTCATTGAAGACAGAATACAGGTATGCTCATACTTGATAACCTAAAGGAACAACCTGAGTGTTCAAGAACCATCTATTCAATTCTTATCATTTAAGACCCTGCTCCATTTTCTCTTGGTTCTTTCTTTTGACCGTTAGCCACTGCCATGCTCATTAGCATCAGAATGTAAGGAAGGTAAAATGTGAGTTGAGATAAAACTCCATTCTGCATGTGAATTCCTGTTAGTAATCCTGTAAAGTACTTGTTAGAGAAAAGGCTTTACTTTTGCATTTTCCCTCTCCTCATTCAGGAGAAGGATAAGAAACACATAGGCTATATGTACTTAACTTTCTGGTCTATGTACTTCGATATCAAAAGGCTTCAAGAGGATATCTATGCCAAAATGTGTTATAACTAGTTTCATTAATTTCTGCCACTTGGAGCTATAATTTTTAACTGTTAAATCTTTGCCATTTATAAGTACATAAGGGGCTTCCCAGCTTGCTTTACTGGTGAAGAATCTCCTGCCAATGCAGGAGACACAAGAGATGCAGGTTCATCCCTGGGTCTGGAAGATCTTCTAGAGAAGGAAATGGCAACCCACTCCAGTATTCTTGCCTGGAGAATCCCATGGACAGAGGGGTCTGGCAGGGTACAGTCCGTGGAATTGCAAAGAATCAGACATGACTGAGCACACACACACACACTATATATATATATATATATATATATATATATATATACACACACACACACATACATTATACATAAACTGATATATGTGTATACTTCATATGTATATAGTTCAAAGAAATGGGTTTTTATGGGTAATTGTTCTAGGAGTATATGGCATGCTTTCGGTTTTGGGTTTTTTTTGGTCTTAAGTGTAACAAAGATAAATAACAGTCACTGTAGCTTAATAAAAAGAGAGAGAGAGAGAAATATGTAAGCTTACCTTTTCTTTTCAGGTTGACCTGACCCTGACTTTCAAATTGAAATGGATAAAGACAGAAAATGGAAAAGCCCTAAATATAGGAGGGAATTTTTTTTTTTTTTAAGTTTTTAAATCCTCCATCTTCAATTGGCTAAAAGAGGATTTTCAGTAAATAAAGAGTTTTGAGTCAGCCATTAAATATCAAATGAAACACCTTGGGAGGTTTACATAGCTGGAGGCATTATTCAGAAAGAGCTCCTCTCTGTTTCCTCAGGGCACACACCACCAGCACTCGGAGGCAGTTAACAAGCTCTATGCTGTGCTCTCTCCTGGTTGCAACTAGGGAAACTTATGAGAGGCTCTTCAAGATACTCTTGATTAGAATTCCTCACAGTAGGCCAGGTTGGAGGACACAAAGAGCAAATTCACCTGTGACCAGGGCTATATCTAAGAAAAAGCTTAGTGATTCAAAAGAAAAAGTCTAAACCTAATCCCACAAAAACCCAGAGATTTACCAGTACATACCTCACATTCCTTTATTCTTTCTAGTTACTGGAAAGAAAAGAGGTTTACTAAAAAAACAAATCTCCATATCATTTTAGTCATTTTGATAATATACAGGGTATAGTTATAATAATCAATTAACTCTGAAAATTATAATTGAATATACATGTATGCATGCTTAGTCATGCCTGACTCTTTGAGACCCCACTGACTGCAGCCCACCAGGCTCCTCTGTCCATGGAATTTTCCAGGCAAGAATATTGGAGTGGGTTGCCATTTTCTCCTCCAGGGTTTCTTCCTGACCCAGGGATCGAACCTGAGTCTCCTGCATCTACTGCATGGCAAGCAGATTCTTACCACTGAGCCATCCATTAGGGGAATTATTGGGGATTATCCCAATAATTGCATAAGCAGTGTTTTAAAACTAGTAAGTTTGTTTTAGTGATTCAACTGTGAGAATAGGTATGCACATACTGTCATGCTGAGGGTCTCTTGGGCAGTTTTAGGAGGTCAACACTTACTTTAAAGTCAAGACCACTCGAAATGGAAGTGAATCCGCATCTCCAGGATCAATCAGGAGTGAACCTATGCACTGGCTGCCTTCACCTGCCCTTCTTTGTTCTGAGAAACTGCCAAGATCTTTGCACTATGTAATACTCAATGGGAGAAATCTAAACCAAGCTTTCACTAATTTCAATATAAGTTCAGTCTAAAGACAGAAAAAAGAAAAACATCTTGAACTTCAGTTACATTTTCATTGTTATCTAGTGTTCTAAAAATATTTGTGGGTGTGCATGAGTGTATGTGTACAACTGGATTCAGCAAATCAGTAAATATATTGCTGCTCTTCAGAGACAAGGTTTTTGTTGTTGGAAAAGGGGGACATAACTAAGAGTGAAGAAAAAGAATGTATTCTATGTTAATGGACTGAAATTTGAGATATCAGGATGAACTAGTGAGTTGAATATACATCTTCTAGCTATGTGAGCTAGAATGTATTATACCCCTAGACCAATGAGCACAGCTAGTTCCCAAATCCTGGACATAGAACAACTGACTGGTTCAAAATTTGGAAAGGAGTATGACAAAAATTATACTGTCATTCTACTTATTTAATTTCTAGGTGGAGTACATCATGCAAAATGCTGGACTGGATGAATCATAAGATGGATTAAAGATTGCCAGAAAAAATATCAACAACCTCAGATGTAAAGATGGTACTATTCTAATGGCAGATAGTGAAGGGGAACTAAAGAGCCTACTGATGAGGGTGAAAGAGGAGAGCGAAAAAGCTGGCTTAAAACTCAACATTCAAAAACTATGATGATAGCATCTATTCACTGGGAGGACTGAAGCTGAAGCTTCGATACTTTAGCCACCTGATGCAAAGAGTCAACTTATTGGAAAAGACCCTGATGCTGGAAAAGACTGAAGGCAGAAGAAGAAGGGGCCAGCAGAGATTGAGATGGTTAGACAGGATCACTAACCCAATGAACATGAATCTAAGCGAACTCTGGGAGATAGTGAAGGACAGAGGAAGCTGGCATGCTGCAGTCCGTGAGGTCACAAAGAGTTGGACACTACTTAGAGACTGAACAACCACTATATATATACACACACACACACACACACACACACACACACATACCCAAAAGAGAAAAGAGTATAGGATTGAGTAATACAGTAATGGATCATAATATATCAAATTAAAATACAATCCAGAAATCTGCANCACACACACACACACACACACACACACACACATACCCAAAAGAGAAAAGAGTATAGGATTGAGTAATACAGTAATGGATCATAATATATCAAATTAAAATACAATCCAGAAATCTGCAGTATTACTTTTAAAATGCTGTACACATATATACACATTGAGTACGAAGGAGAAAAGCTCTTCCTTATAGTAAAATGCAATGTAAGAAACGTGGAAGGAATAACAGAGTGAGGAAAACACCATTTTGCAACTTCTATATAAATAATTGATTCAAGTAAAAATCATACATGGTTGCTAAAGATTCTGAAAGAAAGCCCAATATGTGTAGGTGTGTTCTTCCCCCTACCACCAAGTCGTTTTCTGTCACAAGATGCAAATCTGACAAGTCAAAACAATTCTGTCAATATTTGCCCACAGATAGCATCAGAACCCACAGGTTAAGGGCTCAGATCTATAAGACTGCCCTCCGCTTCAGACAAAAATTCCAAGTCTAGGTCATTACCTGTGCCTCTAAATAACTGGTTATGAATCAGAGGTTCCAACAGCCACTTCCTTGGGCTCTAGTAATTTGTCAGAGCAGTTCACAGGACTCAGGAAACTATTTTACTCACTAGATTAGCAGTTTATTACAAAGGATATTAAAGTATACGAATCAACAGTCCTTTGAAAGAGGCATGAAGCAGATAAGTGGGCAAAGGTGGAAAGCCTCCTCTCCCTCTCCAAGTATGACATTCTCTCCAAATAGCCAGAACTAATATGCTATTTTTAGTATTTTTCTGTCAGTATTGTTTTGCCTTTCCTCTAATTTCACATAATTTTGTTGTTGTTGTTCAGTAGATAAGTTGTGTCCAACTCTTTGCAAACCCATGGATTGTAGCAAATCAGGACTCTCTCTCCTTCACTATCTCCCAGAGTTTGCTCAAATTTATGTCCGTTGAGTTGCTGATGTTATCTAACATTCTCATCCTCTTCTTCCTCCTCTTCCTTTTGCCTTCTGTCTTTCTCAGCATCAGGTTTTATTTCCAATGAGTCAGCTCTTCCCATCAGGTGGCCAATGTATTGGAGCTTCAGCTTCAGCATCAGTCCTTTCAGTGAATATTTAGGGTTGATTTATTTTAGGATTGATTTGTTTGTTCTCCTTGCAATCTAAGGAACCATCATGAGTCTTCTCCAGCACTATCATTACTTCTTCAGCACTCAGCCTTCTTTACAATCCAACTCTCACATCTGCCCATGACTACTGGAAAGACCACAGCTTTGATTATATGAACCTTTGCTGGCAAAGTGATATCTTTGCTTTTAAACACTCTTGTCTAGGTTTTCTACAGCTTTCTTTCCAAAGAGTGTCTTTCATTTCATGGCTGCAGTCACCATCTGCCATGATATTGGAGTCTAAGATAAAATTTGTTTTTTTTCTTCCACTTTCTCCCTTTCTACTTGCCATGAAGAGATGTCACTGGATACCATGATCTTAGTTTTTTGGATGATGAGTTTCAAGTGAGCTTTTTCACTCTCCTCTTTCACCCTCATCAAGAGGCTCTTCAGTTCCCCTTCACTTTCTGCCATTAAGGTGGTGTCATCTGCATATCTGAGGTTGCTGATATTTCTCCCAGTAATTGTGATTCATCCAGCCCAGTATTTCACATGAGGTACTCTACACAGAAGTTAAATAAACAAGGTGACAATATGCAGCCTTATCATACTACTTTCCCAATTCTGAACCAGTTGGTCCATGTAAGGTTCTAATTGTTACTTCTGGAGCCACATACAGGATTCTCAGGAGACAGATAAGGTGGTTTCATATTTCCATCTCTTTAAGAATATTCCAGTTCATTGTGATCCACATAGTCAAAGGCTTTGGGGTAGTCAATGAAGCAGAAGTAGATGTTTTTCTGGAATTCCCTTGCTTTTTTCATGATCCAAAGAAATGTTGGCAATTTGATCTCTGGTTCCTCTGCCTTTTCTAAATCTAGCTTATACATCTGAAAGTTCTTGGTTCACATACAGCTAGTGCCTAGCTTGAAGGATTTTGAGCATTACCTTGCTAACATGTGAGATGAACATACTTCTACAGTAGTTTGAATATCCTTTGGCACTGCACTTCTTTGAGAATGGAATGAGAACTGATTTTTTTTTTCCAATCCTGTGGCCACTTAGTTTTCCAAATTTGTTGACATACTGAGTTGTAGCACTTTCACATTATCATCTTTTAGGATTTGAAATACTTCCACTAGCTTTGTTCATAGTAATGCTTCGTAAGGCCTACTTGACTTCAAACTACAAGATATCTGGCTCTACATAAGTGACCATACAATTGTGGCCATCTGGGCTATTAAGTCTTTTTTTTTTTTTTTTTTTTTGTATAGTTCTGTGTATTCTTGCAACTTTTTCTTAATCTCTTCTACTTATTTTAGGTCCTTACTGTTTCTGTTCTTGATTGTGCCCATCCAAGAAGGAAATGTTCCATTGATATCTTCAATTTTCTTGGAAACCTCTCTAGTCTTTCCCATTCTATTGTTTTCCTCTATTTCCTTGCACTGTTCTTTTAAGAAGGCTGTCTTACCTCTCCGTGATATTCTTTGGAACTCTGCATTCAGTTGGGTATAACTTTTCCTTTCCCATGCAATATGTCCTCTTTTGTATTTGAGTTCTTTGATTTAGTGATATCACTTTGTTAAAAAATATTGAAATTTCCCATGCAGAAACACAAAATATCTCACTATTTGTTTATATATTCCTTAATTTCTCTTTGCAATATTTTGTAGTGAGCAGGTCATTTAATTATATCATTGTCTATTCATAAATATTGTAATGCTATTATAAATGAGGATGTTTGTTTTAACATTTCATCTTCTGATTTCCAATTGCTAGTACAGAAACATAATTAATTTTTATATTGACCTTTTATTTTTGAAGTATTAGTCACTCAGTCATGTCTGATTCTTTGTGACTGCATGGACTGTAGCCCACAGGCTCCTCTGTCCATAGGATTTCCCAGGCAAGAATACTGGAATGGGTAGCTATTCCCTTCTTCAGGGATCTTCCTGACCCAGGGATTGAACCTGGGTCTGCTGCATTGCAGGCAGATTCTTTACTATCTAAGCTGCCAGGTAAGCCCATTTTTGAAACCGTGTTAAATTCACTTATTGGTTCCAGTTATTTATGGTCTTTTGTAAATCTTCTTGGGTTTTCTGTACATGCATGATCATGTTATCTGAAAATAATGACTATTTAAATTCTTTCCAATAATTTTGTATTTTATCTCACTTTCTTGCCTTATTTCATTGGCTATGATATTAAACAGAATAAGTAAGAATATTGTTGCCTTGTTCCTAATCTTAGATAGAAAGTGTTTAGCCTTTCACTGTTGAATATTATGCTAGTATTTAAC
>SJYQ01005017.1:280350-304271 GCA_006410935.1 Redunca redunca
ATGAACTTATATCTACATATGTATAATGTGCATCATTATAATAATATACTTGTGCTATATATGTGTAATGTATATAACAATAGTGCTTAAAATGTACTTAATCCAAATATTAATATATAAAAACTTTTAGAATGTGTATATTCTAGGTGTGCTAAGTCACTTCAGTTGTGTCTGATTCTTTTCAACTCTACAGACTTTAGCCTACGAAGCTCCTCTGTCCATGAGGCTCTCCAGGCAAGAATATTGGAATGGGTTGCCATTTCCTCCTCCAGGGGATCTTCCTGACCAAGGGATCAAACCTGTGTCTCATGTCTCCTGCATTGGCAGGCAGGTTCTTTACCACTACACCACCTGGGAAGCCATAGCCATCTGCCCCCTCCCCCCAAGGTAGATCAATATAATAATAATAATGTGAAAAAGTGTAATGGGATACATAATTTGATTTTAGTCATATGTTTCCTCATCCTGTAAATGTTGGATGCTTTGGAACAATGTAAAGACCCCAAATATGTTGATGTTTGAAAGGGGTTCAGTAAAGGTGAATGATACTTTGGGAAGCATAAGATTAAGCCTTCCTGTTTGTACTGCAGGGCTCTGGCTGTACTATCCTTATACTATCTCGTATTTAAATAACTAGATAAGCTCTTAAGTAGATTTGAGGCAACTGTCACTTTGTGAATAAGTGTGATAGGTGTGAGGTGAAGTCGCTCAGTCGTGTCTGACTCTTTCCGACCCCATGGACTGTAGCCTACCAGGCTCCTCTGTCCATGGGATTTTCCAGGCAATATTACTGGAGTGGATTGCCATTTCCTTCTCCAGTGGATCATCCCTACCCAGGGATGGAACCCAGGTCTCCCGCATTGTAGACAGATGCTTTACCATCTGAACCACCAGGGTGATAGGTGTAGAAGAGGATAAAAAGGGGATAAAGTGACCAGGCTTACTTAAACAGGGAACAAGAGAGGAAAGAGCATGGTCTTGCAGTCTGACCTAGCAATTAAGACAATAAATTTATTTTTCCAATTTTATAGCCTCTTCACATTACATAATAGCATTTAAAATACTTATCTCTAGAGGTATGAAAATTAAATAAGATCATACTATTACAAAATTTTATTCAATAAATGAGTCATTTTATGATTCTAAGAATAATCTAACATTGTGATAAAACAATTAAATATATTAAGAAAATTTTGACATAAAAAGCAGACAATTTTAANGATGAAGGCTTTTCTAAAAGCCCAGATTTAAGGGCTTAAAGAGTTCAATAATAATAACAATAATTTTATTGTATAGTTATATAAACAAAGACAGTAAGCATCCATATTATTAGTTTGGAATTTAGCTATTCATTGGTTATTAACATGCTTTTGCACTAATTATTTTTTACAGTAATGTAGTAAAATACATACAATTCATGCTTAGCAAAATCCCACAGTTTCTTCACATAAGATATATGTGAAAATCATTAATTTCATGTCCAATCCCAATGCACGATTCCTATGGTTCATGCCATCAGACAGGTGAAAATATGAAGTTTAGAGGAAATTCACATCAATGTAACACCGTCGAGGTGAAGGGATGATCAGAAACCAGGGTGAAAATCTGCCTCTAAGACCAGATCTGGAATAATCCAAATTCAGAAACGTAGCCAAAGAAGAGCAGAGCCAAGCAGGTCAACACACAGGGAGCTGTGATATGAAAGGCAGGTAAGCAGGGTTTAGTAGGCAATATGGGAGACAGCTGAAAGTTCGAGAGTTTTGTGGATAACAACAGTATTACAGGAATTTTTCTATGAGGATTTCTCTGCCAATGGTAAGTCTAAGGTCAGGAGTGGCCAGAAAGCAAATTTACATCAGGATCCAAATCACAGAGAAGGAAAATGACAGAAGCTAGTGGTAATTCTGGTTTCTAACCCAAAAGGCTATATGAAGTAGATGATAGAAAAGAAAGTCATAGCTACTTAAGAATGATATTTTGGTAATTCTAAGAGAATTAGATATCCTGTGAAATGTGGTTAAAGATAGACACATTATCTATGTAGTCAGGATCAAAAGAAGCTTGAGTATAGGAAGTATTAAATTTCAAGTAGGCACACTTAACTTTTTCTAGGCAAAGATATGGATCATTCTTAGAGGGACAAATCACTACTAAATGTTTGAATACTTTCAAAAGAAATTCATGATTCTATGGATGCCACAGGAACACTCTCTGTTGAAGTTATACACTCCAGTTCCATAGAACAGACACATAGAACACTTGTACTGTCCCATATATTTTTAAAAAGGGTGAAACAGTAGTGTCCTCAAGAGAAATTAGTGCATTCCAATTAATGAATAAGGAAAATCTCGACGCTTTCTAGAAATACTTTAAAAGAGAAAAATTATATTCTCATATCAATTCAAAGTTTTGAACAGTGGAATACTGTCAAAGTAATGAGGAAGTTTTAGAATTATTAATACTGTCTTTTAAAGCTACATATCATTTACATGTCTTTATAACTTTTTACTTTTAAGGGATGCATCAAACAAATGGATCGCAGCTGAGTAATTGAGGACTAGTTTTCAAGGATAGACACTGTTTTACATTGATGAGGTGTATAGAGTATTTTTAGACTTCATGAAGTGCAGCAGATAAGCTTTCATTCATCTGATGACAAACAAGACAAGGAGATACATTTGGGTATTCTAACTTTGCATAACGTGTGTGCTCAACCCTTTTCTGTGGAACACTTCATTTAAAACTGATTATAATCACAGCTGCTACAATGATGAAGGGGGTTCCATAAGAGTTCTTTTTCAGGTATAGTGCATGCTATGACATTTTTGTGGAATAGGTTTTTAGTTGCTTTCTCATCTTAAAAATTTAGATTACTCATCTATAACCCATTATACCACTGAAGATGGAGATTTATGCCTCAGACAATGTATATATTTTCTGGCAAGAGACTGAAGAGTGACAGCATGCTAGTAGACACTTTTATAGAACTGGTAACACGGGAATAGATTGCAAAGTACTCCTCAATCATATCCAAAACACAATCTTAGTAAGCTTGCAAGCAAGGCAAACCTACAAGTTCTGCCACTGCATATAAAAATAACAGATCATGACAGAAATCACAGCTGCTCGGTGGTTGCATTTTTTTTTTCTTACATCTAGGTAAACATGAAAAAAAATTAACCTTGATTTTATCCATTTTTTTTTTTGTAAATTTTAATTGAAGAGACAGAAGGTGTTCAAGAATGACATATGCCAGTGGGGATAAAAACCAAAGAAAACACCTCTTGTCCACATGCTGCTACAAATTATAATACTTACATAATTATTGGAGAAGGAAATGGCAATCCACTCTAGTAGTCTTGCCTAGGAAATTCCATGGATGGAGGAGCCTGGTGGGCTACAGTCCATGGGGTCGCAAAGAGTTGGACACGACTGAGCGACTTCACTCACTCACTCACAACATAATTATAAGAAGTGACCTATGTAAGTCCCATTCTAAACTGGGTGATTTTAGAAAATATCATACAGAAAATATCAGTTATATTTTTATTTAGTTTCAGTGGACTTCCATAGCTCATACATAATATAAATGAAATCGCATATAGCAAAACAAAAAAAAATCCTAGTATGAGACAGCTAAACCTCCTAACAGTAGGGATTAAGCCATGAATTATGCCTACTACAGGTGTACTTCCTGGATGTAAAAAGCTTGGATGCACTTTCCATTATAAAAGTACACTTATATAAAATTCATCCATTGCATAAGCAGTGTTTAGCAAGCCTCGGCATCAACAAAAGAAAAATGGTGGACAAAGAAATTCAGTTCTCAAGTAGCAATAAAGGTTGACAATTTGGGGTACTTACAATGTTACAATTATTGTTTTTTAACATAGCACTTGATATGTATTATTTGACATTCACAATAGCTCTGAGCTGCATAGTATCTTTTTAAATTATTTTTTATTGTGATAAAAACTGCATAACATAAAATTTACCATCTTAACCATTGCTAAGTTTCAAGTTCAGGGGTGTTCAATATATTTATATTGTTGTGGAAGCAATAGCCAAAACTTTTTCAACTTGCCAATAACAATAATTCATCATCATTTCCTTCTCCAAGCCCCTGAAAACCATCATTCTACTTTTTGTTTCTATGAATTTGGCTTCTCCTGATAAGAATGCTCAAACTGGGGTGGTCCTAAGATGGCAGAGGAGTAGGACAGGGAGACCACTTTCTCCCCCACAAATTCACTGAAAGAACATTTGAACACTGAGCAAATTCCACAAAACAAATTCTGAATGCTGGCAGAGGACATCAGGCACCCAGAAAGGCAGCCCATTGTCTTTGAAAGGAGATGGAGAAGTCTTGAGGCTATTGTAAGAATAAGACTGAAAACCAGAGGCACGAGGCTTAAGTCCAAACCCTGAGAACACCAGAGAACTCCTGACTCCAGGGAACATTAATTGACAGGAGTTCATCAAAAGCCTCCATAACTACACTGAAACCAACCACCACCCAAGGGTCAACAAGTTCCAGAGCAAAACATACCATGCAAATTCTCCAGCAACACAGGAACATAGCCCTGAGCTTCAATATACAGGCTGCCCAAAGTCACACCAAACCCACTGATATTTCAAAACTTATTACTGGACACTTCAGTGCACTCCAGAGAGAAGAAATACAGCTCCACCCACCAGAACACAGACACAAATTTCCCTAACCAGGAAACCTTACAAGCAACCTGTCCAACCCCACCCACAGCGAGGAATCTCCACAATAAAGATGAACCACAAACTACCAGAATATGGAAAGGCTACCCCAAACACAGCAATATAAACAAGATGAAAAGGCAGAAAAATACTTATCAGGTAAAGGAACAGGATAAATGCCCAACAAACCAAACAAAAGAGGAAGAGATAGGGAATCTACCTGATAAAGAATTCCAAATAATGATAGTGAAAATGATCCATATCTTGAAAACAAAGTGGAGTTCCAGATAAATATCCTGGAGATAAGGATTGAGAAGATGCAAGAAATGTTTAACAAGGACTGTGTCCTCACTTTGGACTTCCCTGGTGGCTCAGATGGTAAGCGTCTGCCTACAATGCAGGAGACCCAGGTTCAATCCCTGATCGGGAAGATATTCTGGAGAAGGAAATGGGAACCCACTCCAGTATTTTTGCCTGGAAAATCCCATGGATGGAATAGCCTGGTAGGCTACAGTTCATGGGGTGGCAAAGACTCTGGACACGACTGAGCAACTTCACTTTCACTTTCGCTTTCAGAAGAAATAAAAAAGAGTCAATATATAATGAATAATACAATAAATGAGATCAAAAACACTCTGGAGGGAACCAACAGTAGAATAACAGAGGCAGAAGATAGGATAAGTGAGGTAGAAGATAGAATGGTAGAAATAAATTAAGCAGAGAAGAAAAAAGAAAAAAGAACTAAAAGAAATGAGGACAACCTCAGAGACCTCTGGGACAATGTTAAATGTCCCAACATTCAAATCATAGGAGTCCCAGAGGAAGAAGACCAAAAAAAAAAGAAAAGAAAATAGTCACCCAAGTTCAAGAAACCCAGAGAGTCCCAAACAAGATAAACCCAAGGTGAAACACCCCAAGACACAAATTAATCAAATTAACAGAGATCAAACACAAAGAACAAATATTAAAAGCAGCAAGGGAAAAACAACAAATAACACACAAGGTGATTCCCATAAGAATAACAGCTGATCTTCCAATAGAAACTCTTCAGGCCAGGAGGGAATGGCAGGACATACTTTAAGTGATGAAAGTGAAAAGCCTACAGCCCAGATTACTGTACCCAGCAAGGATCTCGTTCAAATATGAAGGAGAAATCAAAAGCTTTACAGACAAGCAAAAGCTGAGAGAATTCAGCACCACCAAACCAGCTCTCCAACAAATGCTAAAGGATCTTCTCTAGACAAGAAACACAGAAAGGGTGTATAAACTCAAACCCCAAACAACAAAGTAAATGGCAATGGGATCATACTTATCAAAAATTACCTTAAATGTAAATGAGTTGAATGCCCCAACCAAAATACAAAGCCTGGCTGAATGGATACAAAAACAAGATCCCTATATATGTTGTAAAATAGACTTTAAAACAAAGGCTGTGAAAAGAGACAAAGAAGGACACTACATAAGGATCAAAGGATCAATCCAAGAAGAAGATATAACAATTATAAATATATGTGCACCCAATATAGGAGCATCACAATATGTAAGACAAATGCTAACAGGTATAAAGGGGGAATTAACAATAACACAATAATAGTGGGAGACTTTAATACCCCACTCACACCTATGGATAGATCAACTAAATGGAAAATTAACATGGAAACACAAACTTTAAATGATACAATAGACCAGTTAGACCTAATTGATATCTATAGGACATTTCACCACAAAACAATGAATTTCACCTTTTTCTCAAGTGCTCACGGAACCTTCTCCAGGATAGATCACATCCTGGGCCATAAATCGAGCCTTGGTAAATTAAAAAAAAAAAAGAAATCATTCCAAGAATCTTTTCTGACCACAATGCAGTAAGTTTAGATCTCAATTACAGGAGAAAAACTACTAAAAATTCCAACATATGGAGGCTGAACAACACGCTGCTGAATAACCAATAAATCACAGAAGAAATAAAAAAAGAAATCAAAATATGCATAGAAATGAATGAAAATGAAAAGACAACAACCCAAAGCCTATGGGACACTGTAAAAGCAGTGCTAAGGGGAATAGCAATATAGGCTTACCTCAAGAAACAAGAAAAAAAGTCAAATAAATAACCTAGCTCTACACCTAAAGCAACTAGAAAAGGAAGAAATGAAGAACCCCAAGTTTAGTAGAAGGAAAGAAATGTTAAAAAATTAGGGCAGAAATAAGTGCAAAAGAAACAAAAGAGACCATAGCAAAAATCAACAAAGCCAAAAGCTGATTCTTTGAGAAGATAAATAAAATTGACAAACCATTAGCCAGACTCATCAAGAAACAAAGGGAGAAGAATCAAATCAACAAAATTACAAATGAAAATGGAGAGATCACAACAGACAACACAGAAACACAAAGGATCGTGAGACTACTATCAGAAACTATATGCCAATAAAGTGGACAACTTGGAAGGAATGGACAAATTCTTAGAAAAGTACAACTTTCCAAAACTGAACCAGGAACAAATAGAAAATCTTAACAGACCCATCATAAGCATGGATGTTGAAATTATAATCAGAAATCTTCCATCAAACAAAAGCCCAGGACCAGATGGCTTCACAGCTGAATTCTACCAAAAATTTAGAGAATAGCTAACACCTATCCATTCAAACTCTTCCAGAAAACTGCAAAGGAAGGTAAACTTCCAAACTCATTATATGAGGCCACCATCACCCTAATACCAAAACCTGACAAAGATGCCACAAAAAAAGAATACTACAGGCCAATATCACTGAAGAACATAGATGCAAAAATCCTTAAAAAAATTTTAGCAAACAGAATCCAACAACACATTAAAAAGATCATACATCATGACCAAATGGGCTTTATCCCAAAGATGCAAGGATTCTTCAATATCTGCAAATCAATCAATGTAATACACCACATTTACAAATTGAAAGATAAAAGCCATATGATTATCTCAATAGATGCAGAGAAAGCCTTTGACAAAATTCAACACTCATTTATGATAAAAACTCTCCAGAAAGAAGGAATAGAAGGAACATACTTCAACATAATAAAAGCTATATATGTCAAACCCACAGCAAATATTATTCTCAATAATGAAAAATTAAAAAGCATTTCCCCTAAAGTCGGGAATGAGACAAGGGTGCCCACTCTCACCACTACTATTCAACATAGTTTTGGAAGTTTTAGCCACAGCAATCAGAGCAGAAAAAGAAATAAAAGGAATCCACATTGGAAAAGAAGAAGTAAAACTCTCACTGTTTGCAGATGTCATGATCCTCTATATAGAAAACCCTAAAGACTCCACCAGAAAATTACTAGAGCTAATCAATGAATATAGGAAAGTTGCAGAATATAAAATTAACACAGAGAAATCCCTTGCATTCCTATACACTAACAATGAAAAAACAGAAACAGAAGTTTAAGGAAACAATTCCATTCACCACTGCAAAGAAAAGAATAAAATACTTAGGGATATATCTACTTAAAGAAACAAAAGACCTATATATAGAAAACTACAAAACATTGGTGAAAGAAATCAAAGAGGACACAAACAGATGGAGAAATATACCATGTTCATGGATCAGAAGAATCAATATAGTAAAAATGAGTATACTACCCAAAGCAATCTATAGATTCAATGAAATACCTATCAAACTACCAACGGTATTTTTCACAGAACTAGAACAAATAATTTCACAATTTGTATGGAAATACAAAAAACCTCGAATAGCCAAAGTGATCTTGAGAAAGAACAATGGAACTGGAGGAATCAACTTGCCTGACTTCAGGCTCTATTACAAAGCCACAGTCATCAAGACAGTATGGTACTGGCACAAAGACAGAAATATAGATCAATGGAACAAAATAGACAGCCCAGAGATAAATCCACACAGCTTTGGACACCTTATCTTTGAAAAAGAAGGCAAGAATATACAATGGAGAAAAGATAATCTCTTTACAAGTGGCGCTGGGAAAACTGGTCAACCACTTGTAAAAGAATGAAACTAGAACACTTTCTAACACCATACACAAAAATAAACTCAAAATGGATTGAACGTAAGACCAGAAATTATAAAACTCCTAGAGGAAAACATAGGCAAAACACTCTCTGACATAAATCACAGCAGAATCCTCTATGACCCACCTCCCAGAGTATTGGAAATAAAAGCAAAAATAAACAAATGGGCCCTAATTAAAATTAAAAGCTTTTGCACAACAAAGGAAACTATAAGCAAGGTTAAAAGACAGCCTTCAGAATGGGAGAAAATAATAGCAAATGAAGCAACTGACAAAGAATTAATGTCAAAAATATACAAGCAACTTCTGCAGCTCAATTCCAGAAAAATAAATGACTCAATCAAAAAATAGGCCAAAGAACTAAACAGACATTTCTCCAAAGACATACAGATGGCTAACAAACATATGAAAAGGTATTCAACATCACTCATTATCAGAGAAATGCAAATCAAAACCACAATGAGGTAGCATTTCACGCCAGTCAGAAAGGCTGTGATCTGAAAGTCTACAAGCAATAAATGCTTGAGAGGGTGTGGAGAAAAGGGAATCCTCTTACACTGTTGGTGGGAATGCAAACTATTACAGTCACTATGGAGAACAGTGTGGAGATTCCTGAAAAAAAAACTGGAAATAGAACTGCTATATGACCCAGCAATCCCACTACTGGGCATACACACTGAGGAAACCAGAATTGAAAGAGACACGTGTACTCCAATGTTCATCACAGCACTGTTTATAATAGCCAGAACATGGAAGCAACCTAGATGCCCATCAGCAGATGAATGGATAAGAAAGCTGTGGTACATATACACAATGGAGTATTACTCAGCCATTAAAAAGAATACATTTGAATCAGTTCTAATGAGGTGGATGAAACTGGAGCCTATTATACAGATGAAATAAGCCAGAAAGAAAAACACCAATACAGTATACTAACGCATACATGTGGAATTTAGAAAGATGGTGACGATAACCCTATATGTGAGACAGCAAGAGACAGAGATGTATAGAGCAGTCTTTTGGAATCTGTGGCAGAGGACGAGGTTGGGATAATTTTGGAGAATGACATTGAAATACGTATATTACCATATGTGAAATGAATCACCAGTCCAGGTTCAATGCATTAAAAAGGGTGCTCAGGGCTGGTGCACTGGAATGACCCAGAGGGATGGGATGGGGAGGGAGGTGGAGGAGGGTTCAGGATAGGGAACACTTGTACACTCGTGGTGGATTCATTTCAATGTATGGCAAAACCACTACAATATTTTAAAGTAATTAGTGTCCAATTAAAATAAATTTACATTTAAAAAAAGAATGCTCAAACTACCTCACAATTGCACTCATCTCACACTCTAGTAAAGTAATGCTCAAAATTCTCCAAGCCAGATTTCAGCAATATGTGAACCGTGAATTTCCAGATGTTCAAGCTGGTTTTAGTAAAGGCAGAGGAACCAGAGATCAAATTACTAACATCCCCTGGATCATCAAAAAAGCAAGAGTTCCAGAAAAACATCTATTTCTGCTTTACTGACTATACCAAAGCCTTTGACTGCATGGATCACAATAAACTGGAAAATTCTGAAAGAGATGGGAATACCAGACTACCTGACCAGCCTCTTGAGAAACCTACATGCAGGTCAGGAAGCAACAGTTAGAACTGGACATGGAACAACAGACTGGTTCCAAAATTGCATAAGGAGTATGTCAAGGCTGTATATTGTCACCTTGCTTATTTAACTTATATGAAGAGTACATCATGAGAAACAGGATGGATGAAGCAAAAGCTGGAATCAATATTGCTGGGACAAATATCAATAATCTCAGATATGCAGATGACACCACACTTATGGCAGAAAGTGAAGAAGAACTAAGAGCCTCTTGATGAAAGTGAAAGAGGAGAGTGAAAAAGTTGGCTTAAAGCTCAACATTCAGAAAATGAAGATCATGGCATCTGGTCGCATCACTTCATGGGAAATAGATGGGGAAACAGTGAAAACAGAGGCTGACTATTTTTTTTTTGGCGGGGGGTAGGCGTCCAAAATCCCTGAAGACGGTGATTGCAGCCATGAAATTAAAAAATGCTTACTCCTTGGAAGGAAAATTTTGACCAACCTCAGCATATTAAAAAGCAGAGACATTACTTTGTCAACAGAGGTCCGTCTAGTCAAGGCTATGGTTTTTCCAGTGGTCATTTATGGATATGATATTTGGACTATAAAGATAGCTGAGAATGGAAAAATTAATGCTTTTGAATTGTGGTGTTGGAGAAGGCTATTGAGAGTCCCTTGGACTGCAAGGAGATCCAACCAGTCCATCCTAAGGGACATCAGTCCAGGGTGTTCATTGGGAGGACTGATGTTGAAGCTGAAAGTCCAATACTTTGGCCACCTGATGCAAAGATCTAATTCATTTGACAAGACCCTGACGCTGGGAAAGATTGAGGGCAGGAGGAGAAGGGGACTACAGAGAATGAGATGGTTGGATGGCATCCCCGATTCAATGGACATGAGTTTGGGTAAACTCTGGGAGTTGGTGATGGACAGCAAGGGCTGGTGTGCTGCAGTTCATGGGGTCACAAAAAGTCAGACCCAACTGAGCAACTGAACTGAACTGAACTGATACCTCATAGAAGTAGAATCAAGCATCATTTTTCTTTTTTTAACTGTCTTATTTCACTTAACATAATGTCCTCAAGATTCATCCATGTTGTATTATCCCTCAGGATTTCTTTCTCTTTTCCACTGCATACATATAACCACATTTTATCTATCAATTCCTCAGCTGATGACCACTCAGGTTGCTTTCACTTCTTGGCTACTGTGAATCTTGCTATAATGAAGTTGAGAGTGCAAATTTCTCTTTCAATACAGCTTTCAGTTCCTTTGAATGTATATTTACATGCATGCTAAGTCACTTCAGTCATATCTGACTCTGTGATCCCATGGACTGTAGCCTACCGGACTCCTCTGTTCATGGGATTCTCCAGGCAAAAATATTGGAGTAGGCTCCCATGCCCTCCTCCAGGGATCTTCTGGACCCAGGGATGGAACCCTGGGGTCTTGAATCTCCTACATTGGCAGGTGGGTTCTTTACCACTCAAAGTAGAATTGCTGAATCATATGGTAATTCTATTTTTAATTGTTTAAGGAAATAGCACACTGTTTTTCATACTGACTTCATTATTTTATTTCCTCACCAACGGTGTCTTGGGTTCTGATTTCTCTATATCCTCAGCAACATTTTTTATTTCCTGCATTTTTTTTTTTTTTAAGAGTAGCTATCCTAGTAGGTGTAAGGTCATATCTCATTGTGGTTTTGACCCTAATATTCTGGTACTATCTTTAACCTCATTTTTTAGATGGGGAAACTAAGGTGCAGAGAGATTATGTAACATGTGAAAAGCCATATAGATTAGAGTGGATCTGGGCTACCCTGGTGGCTCAGACAGTAAAAAATCTGCAATGCAGGAGACCCAGGTTTGATCCATTGGTCAGGAAGATCCCCTGGAGAAGGGAATGGTTACCCACTCCAGTATTCTTGCCTGGAGAATTCCAGGCAAGTATAGACCCCTGTAGCCTGGTGGGCTACAGTCTATGGGGTTGCAAAGACTCAGACACAACTGAGCGACTAATACTTTCACTTGAACTAAAATTCCACACTCCTCTGTCTTCAAGTTTCCAATCCCTCACCACTCTGCAGCCAGCAATTATAAGCATATTGGAAAAACGAAGACTTCTGTGTCAGAACAAACCAGCACAGAGCAGCTAGCTGATTTATGTTCAGGACTTGATATACGATAAGAGAGAACAATGAAGACACTGAGAGTTCACCCTAATTGATACTTAAACTCTGACACCCAGGAACTGCCATTTTGTCAGAAGGCATGGGTCACCTTTAGTGGATCAAAAGAGTAATGGGTGAGGAAGGGAGGATAAAAACTAGGCTAGAAGCATTTTTCCTAGACATTCTTGTGTAGATTTTCTCTAGTTTATAACATGGTAAATATGGAAATGTGGTAAATCATACCAGCCTCATATGTTTTATTTATAACTCATTGCATAAAACAATTGCTTGAACTATTACATTAATGTTATATTAAGTTATATAGAGTTGATCATACTGTATTAACCTCATTTGTTGTGTTTAAGTCCCAGTTTTTTTAAAAGAAAAATTTGCTCAGAATATTTCAGAGAATTATTGGATCAGATTACTCGCATCTGAAAATTTCTATGAAGATTCTCATGTCATTTTCAGGAAGTTTAGTGAGTTGCACATATCTTAATAATGACTACCAAATAATGAGAACCTATCATGGACCAATGTGTGTGTGCTAAGTCTCTTCAGTCGTGTTTGACTCTCTGAGATCCTGAGGACTATAGTCCACCAGGCTTCTCCGTCCATGGGATTCTCCAGGTAAAAAATACTGGAGTGGATTGTCATGCCCTCCTCCAGAGGATCTTCCTGACCAAGTGACTAAACCAGCATCTCCTGTGTATCTTGCAATGGCAGGAGGGTTCCTTACCATTAGTATCATCTGGGAAGCCCATTATATGTAGGCTTTCTGCTAAGTCTTTAATGTGCAATGATCTCATTCAATCCACACAAGAATTATTAACAAAGGTAATAATGATACAGCTGAAAGCTTTGAGGCTCTATGCGATTAATAACTGAGGTTCAACCTTGCTTACTGAGGATACAAAATTCCAATCAGTTCTGCTGCAGAGCAAAATCAGTACTCTAGCTAAAAAGCTGCCCATTTATTAATTTGTTTATATAGCTTTTCATTAATTTATCAAACTTTAGGAAATATCTTCTATATGCCAAATAAAAAAATGCAAATGGAAATATCTAATTTTAATGGAAAGGGAGTCAACTTAACATTCTTTTTATAGGAAGCATACAAATAAAAGACTTCGGCTTCTGGTCAGGGAAAAAGAGATCATGGTGATCCAATATTCCCCTGGTACAGCTAAAACAAACTCAATAAATCACAAAGTTCCTATTATTAAAGATAGCAAACCGTTGTGGAAACAACAGTCACAAGGTGAGTTGAAATTCCAAGGAGGGTGATCCTTTTAAGATGAGCTGACAACTACTGGCCTTTTTAATTTTATTTTTTAATCCTGAGCTTAAGGTTTGACACATATAAAGGGGGTTCTCTAGGAGATAAATCCATCAATACTTTTGGTGATCACAAAGAACCGGCATGATAGATAGGAAACTTTTGGAGTTTCAAACAGAAACCCACTTTTCCCATGGAATGTGTTATATTTAGGGCTATTTATGAGAGGTTGGGATCAAGGTCCAATGTCTCTCACAAGGCTGATTTGCATCTCTAAAAGCTGTGGTGTCCTTAAGACACTGAGCCCTTCTAGAACAAAGGGGAGTGCCTCAAACACAAAAGTGCTCTCCACACAAGATATTTGTAAGAGCTGATGTAGTGGGGATGGAGTGGGGAGATTATATAGCTGGGCTCAAAACCTCTGGAGGGTCTCTAGTGAGATCCCTTTCTTTCTCTCTCAATTTACCTATCTATCTATTGTTTCCTAGAAGACAGTAAGAAAAATAAAACTCTGATATGCTACTTCTATGTTTAAAGCCCTTCAATGTTCTCCCTACTGTTTACATGGTGAAAACCGAGTTTTTATAACAAATGGAATTCCTTTATGACCTGAAATAGTCCTAATATATGTATATATATATATATATGTATGTATTATTTTATATGTGTGTGTGTGTGTGTGTGCTGTCATTTATGACTCTTTGCAACCCCATAAGCTATAGCCCACCAGACTCCTCTGTCTATGGGATTTTCCAGGCAAGAGTACTGGAGTGGGTTGCCATTTCCTTGGAGAAATGGATTATATATATTAAACACTAAATATACACTAAACACTAAATATATTTTTAATAATTATATAAATATATAACAAATATATAAATTCAGTTCAGTTCAGTTCAGTCACTCAGTCGTGTCTGACTCTGCGACCCCATGAATCGCAGCAGGCCAGGCCATCACCAACTCCTGGAGCTCACTCAGACTAGCGTCCATTGAGTCAGTGATGCCATCCAGCCATCTCATCCTCGGTTGTCCCCTTCTCCTCCTGCCCCCCAATCCCTCTCAGCATCAAAGTCTTTTCCAAAGAGTCAACTCTTCGCATGAGGTGGCCAAAGTACTGGAGTTTCAGCTTCAGCATCATTCCTTCCAAAGAAATCCCAGGGTTGATCTCCTTCAGAATGGACTGGTTGGATCTCCTTGCAGTCCAAGGGACTCTCAAGTCTTCTCCACAGTTCAAAAGCATCAATTCTTAGGTGCTCAGCCTTCTTCACAGTCCTACTCTCACATCCATACATGACCACAGGAAAAACCATAGCCTTGACTATGGACCTTAGTCGGCAGAGTAATGTCTCTGCTTTTGAATATGCTATCTAGGTTGGTCATAACTTTTCTTCCAAGGAGTAAGCGTCTTTTAATTTCATGGCTGCAATCACCATCTGCAATGATTTTGGAGCCCCCCAAAATAAAGTCTGACACTGTTTCCACTGTTTCCCCATCTATTTCCCATGGAGTGATGGGATCGGATGCCATGATCTTCATTTTCTGAATGTTGAGCTTTAAGCCAACTTTTTCACTCTCCTCTTTCACTTTCATCAAGAGGCTTTTTAGTTCCTCTTCACTTTCTGCCATAAGTGTGGTGTCATCTGCATATCTGAGGTTATTGATATTTCTCCCGGCAATCTTGATTCCAGCTTGTGTTTCTTCCAGTCCAGTGTTTCTCATGAGGTATTCTGCATATAAGTTAAATAAGCAGGGTGACAATATACAGCCTTGATGTGATATATCTAAATCTATCTATCTATATTTCTCTAGCACATTTTGATTTGTAGGTTTCACTTTAACACTCTTTCTTGATCAAGAAAGATGCCTGTGAAAAGGCTGGTTGGGGATAGGCTATAATGTACAAGGAACCACAGAATGAAGACCGGTGGAAATAGCTACAAGTAATAATACCTAAAAATTCTATGTACTAAATAGAGAGTCACTATTTACATGCTTTTACCTAGGATTCACTGAAAGACTTCTGACTTTGTATGGCATGTTTCATAGTACCAGTTGAATACTAGGCAGTCAGAGCTTAGTGCTTCCCCCAGGACAGTTAGAGTATTTTTTTTTTTTTTGTCCCAGTTCATTGGCATCATTTTTATTCCAGAATGCTTTATTTCTGTTTGTACAGCTCTGTCCAAGAGAAACTGAATGCAAGCCATGGGTATGAGTGACATATATAATTTACAACATTTTAGCAGCTGCATTAAATGCAAAAAGAAAGAGATGAAAATAATTTCAATGTATTATATTGAAACCTCTATATCCAAAATATTATCATTCAACATGTAATTAATATAACATTATTAATAAGCTACTTTATTTTTATAATACATTTTTAAAATCTGGTGTGTGTTTTACACTTGCTCTGCATCTTAATTTAGGCTGGCCATATTTCAGTAGCTGAATTTGTGGTTACATGCATGCAGGCTTAGTTGTGTCCAACTCTTTGTGACCCCATGGACTAGTCTGCCAGGCTCCTCTGTCCATGAAATTTTCCAGGCAAGAATACTGAGTGAGTTGACATTTTCTACTTCAGGGGATCTTCCAGACCCAGGAATAGAACCCGCATCTCCTGAGTCTCCAGCATTATTAGATGGATTCTTTACCACTTTGCCACCTGGAAAGCCCTAGAAGTTCTATTATATAATTTAGAGAATATACTACATTTTTAGTCACATAGGTTCTACCTATAGAACCTGGGATAGGCTTTGTTTTCCATAAACTCCTTGTGTAAACAATATATTTTTACACATTAGAATGTGAATAGTGTTTTCAAGCTAAAATAATGAAAGCCATATATACATACCAAGGACTCTGATCTTGGGAATATTACCTTACTATATAAGGATTAAAAATAAATCTCCAGTGCCATGTCTTATCCAGGGTTTAGTGAGCTTTTACCTGATTATAAAACTTAGCACCCCCATTTGTTATTCTAAATTTACCCTCAGAGAACCCCTGTTATCCCAAAGTTCAGCACTATTATCTTTGGAGGAAATTAAGTAAAAGAATATTTGAAAATCATGGTTTTGGCAAAATATAACTCTTTAGTATGGTGCTAGCTCATTTGAAAAATCAATAAATGATAGCCACTATGATGAAGAAGAGGAGGAAGTGAGAACAATGATGATGATGACAGCCTCTATTCCATAACACAGGATATTTCCATTTCTGTAAAGAGAGATGCCTCTGATTATGAGCTCATTTGCAGGATCATTTTGACAGATGTACCAAGGCAAGTGAATAATTATTTCCTTCTATGATAAAATCCCATTGCCACCCAATGCTTATCTAACTTTCCTCTATATGCATCTCATTCTAAAAATGCTTATCCCAGATCTTATCACTTAGACATTTTCAGCAGCAATGCATAAAATTGCTCCTATAACATCACTAGACCTCATTCGTCCATTGATAGAAGACTATTCCTTCAAAACTTCTCCCCATTCTTTATTATACAGTCGGCAAATATTCTTTCTCATCCTTAATTATCTCCCCAATATTAAAATTATTTCAAAACTGTCATCAATTTCTCTTTTTTAAGTACACTAAGACTGTTGTTAAACAATTCTTCTCCCATATGCTCAAATCCTCTTGTTTAAATTCAATGAAAAGCTCTTGCAAAAATCCTCAACGGAGAGTAGAAAAAGGAGGTTTTACTTGTGATTTATTTTTTCCCAAGGCAAATTGCATTGATCTTTATTGGCTTTTTACTACACTACAGCATTTTCTCTTCGCAGTTTTGTTACTAAAAGCTGTACAGTGTTTTGCCAGGTATAGTTTCCAATTGTCTTAAATAAATGTCTTAAATAAATTCCCTCGGGGAAGAGTAATTGGTATCAAAAACAATGCAATTATTTCCCAATAACTTTTATTTTTTATAATTAAAAAAATACTTTTATTCTCCAAAGGTGTTCTTAGGTATCCATCTCTATGAGGAAATTACATTTGAGATTCCTTTAATGACAAAAAAAAAAAATGAGCAGGAAGAAGTACTAAACATATTAATGAATCTTCAATACTAGACATACAGAAGCTTTTTGCTGTGCCTATTCTGTCTTGTATAACATCTGAATTTTGTTTAAAATAAAAAAGAATTTTCCCTTGTCCAGGATATGTTTATAAGTTTTTGTTACTCTTGCAAATATTCCATTTATTTCTTAGTATACATTTTTCTATGATTATAAGGGTATGAGTGAGAATGGCATATATTTTATATGTTCCCTATTTTTTCTCAAGCATCACCCTTTGGGTGCAGCTATAAAATCAATATCGTATAGCTAACAGAACTGAATGATTCTCTTGTGAATGACTTTTCTGGCAGTATTCTATCTCTGGTGGTCTTTGCAGCCCCTTTGGGAAGAGTTGTTAAAAGGTGCTTTCAGGTGGCAGGTAGGGACAAGGTAAAGGAGAGTGTGTGTGAACTGACATTATTACCTGAGCTGTCTTAAGGATCTGCTCACACAGTCAAGTTATCAAAGAGATGTTCAAATGTCAGGATACTAAGAGATATGGCCTTGGATACATCTGTGCCTGTCACTCAGTGTGATTGGCAACACTTGTTGATGCCACATTGGGTATGGCTCTGCTTCTGATGACAAGTGGGTTTTATATTGAAGATCAGGAATATACTGCATTACAACTTGTCTTATTTCCCCCTCCTACATGCTAAGTTGCTTCAGTTGTGTCCAACTCTTTGCAACCCCATGGATTGTAGCCTGCCAGGCTCCTCTGTCCCTGGGATTCTCCAGGCAAGAATACTGGAGTGGGTTGCCATTTCTTTCTCCAGGGGATCTTCTAGACCTAGGGATCCAACCCAAGTTCTTCTGCATTAGCATTGGCAGATTCTTTGGCTCAGACAGAAAAGCATCTGCCTACAATGTGGAAGACCTGGGTTCAATCCCTGGGTCAGGAAGATCCTCTGGAGAAGGAAATGGCAAGCCACTCCAGTACTCTTGCCTGGAAAATGCCTTGGATGGAGAAGCCTGGTGGGCTACAGTCCATGGGGTAGCAAAGAGTCTGACATGACTGAGCGACTAAACTTCCACTTTATTTTAGCACCACCTGGAAAGCCCTATACCTATCAGTTCAGTTCAGTCCAGTCTCTCAGTCTTGTCTGACTCTTTGCACCCCATGGACTGCAGCAAGCCAGGCCTCCCTGTCCATCACTAACTCCTGGAGTTTACTCAAGCTCATGTCCATTGAGTGAGGGATGCCATCCAGCCATCTCATCCTCTGTGGTCCCCTTCTCCTCCCGCTTTCAATCTTTCCCAGCATCAGTGTCTTTCAAATGAGTCAGCTCTTCACATCAGGTCGACAAAGTATTGGAGTTTCAGCTTCAACATCAGTCTTTCCAATGAATATTCAGGACTGATTTCCTTTGGGATAGACTGGTTGGATCTGCTTGCAATCCAAGGGACTCTCAAGAGTCTTCTCCAACACCATAGTTCAAAAGCATCAATTAGTCCATGCTCAGCTTTCTTTATAGTCCAACTCTCACATCTATACCTGACTACTGGAAAAACCATAGTTCACTAGACAGACCTTTGTTGGGAAAGTAATATCTCTGCTTTTTAATATGCTGTCTAGGTTGGTCATAATTTTTCTTCCAAGGAGTAAGCGTCTTTTAACTTCATGGCTGCAATCACCATCTGCAGTGATTTTGGAGCCCCCCCTCCCCCCACCCCAAATAAAGTCAACCTCTGTTTCCACTGTTTCCCTATCTATTTGCCATGAAGTGATGGGACCAGATGCCATGATCTTAGTTTTCTGAATGTTGAGCTTTAAGCCAACTTTTTCACTCTCCTCTTTCACTTTCATCAAGAGGCTCTTTAGTTCTTCACTTTCTGCCATAAGGGTGGTGTCATTTGCATATCTGAGGTTATTGATATTTGTCCCAGCAATCTTGATTCCAGCCTGTGCTTCTTCCAGCCCAGCATTTCTCATGATGTACTCTGCATGTAAGTTAAATAAGCAGGATGACAACATACAGCCTTGAAGTACTCTTTTTCCTATTTGGAACCAGTCTGTTGTTCCATGTCCAGTTCTAACTGTTGCTTCCTGACCTGCATATAGGTTTCTCAAGAGTCAGGTCTGGTGGTCTGGTATTCCCATCTCTTTAAGAATTTTCCAGAGTTTATTGTGGTCCACACAGTCAAAGGCTTTGGCATAGTCAATAAAGCATACCTATATGATAATCTGAATACCACATGTATTTTAACTTTGTGCTTTCTTATTAGTTACAGAAAATATATTTTGGGGTAAAATGAGAATCTTTCAGGTTTTCCTACTTTGCATAATATTCCTCATGACTGTGAAGTCTGTTCTTAACAAAATAACAAAAGGAATCTTTACTATGAAAATATGATATCCATTTAACCTAAAGTCTTAATTTGAAGAGAGATAAAAGAGATAAAAGTTCTTTTAACTGCAATGTCTAGATCCACCCCACCCATTAAAAGAATTATAGAGGGTTACCCTTGTAGCAAAAAGGTAAAAATTAATTTTCAAGGTACTTTACTGGTTCCTTAGCTGATACTGCCATATATATTTATTTCTGGAAAGCAGTCTCTTGATAGGTCTCTGGAGTTAGTGAAATGACACCACTTGTGCTCCCTTTGGTTTTCAGAGATCATTTTGGAAACTTTATTTTTTAGTCACCTAATTAAGTCCCTGGGTAAATTGATGAAAAGAATAAAGCTTTACCTGAAGCTCTCTAAAGTAACTTAAATTTCTCCATCTTCCATGAGCCTCTGAGTACAAATAAGGTTACATTTAGACTATTATCTTCCTGACTCATCTTCCTAACCAGTTCAGCTCTACAGTGTTGGCCTTGAAAAATCTTTTCCCATCCCCACTCACAAGTATGTCTGAGGATTCTCACACTGTTCTAAATAAAGTCACTTTTTATAGAAATTTTGATGTTCAACCCAAGAGAGTGGCTGCCTTTCAGTGGGGATTCCTTTTCCCCAGGCTCACCATAGCTGTGATTCCAACGTTCTCATTGATGCATTAATTCCTGGAGAGTTCTCTTTTCTATAGAGAGTTCCCCTTCTATAAAAGGGGAAGAATCACCTATCACATAGTACACACTAATATCCTGTCTTCCAGATACATAGGAAAGAATTTTCTTTCTCACAGGTCATCCCCTTCTTCTCCTGCCTTCAATCTTTCCCAGTATCAGGGTCTTTTCAAATGAGTCAGTTCTTCGCATCAGGTGGACAAAGTATTGGAGCTTCAGTTTCAGCATCAGTCCTTCCAATGAATATTCAAGACTGATTTCCTTTAGGATAGACTGGTTAGATCTCCTTGCAGTCCAAGAGACTCTCAAAAGTCTTCTCCAACACCACAGTTCAAAAGCATAAATTCTTTGGCACTCAACTTTCTTTATGATCAAACTCTCACATCCATAGATGACTACTGGAAATATTATAGCTTAGACTAGATGGCAGAGTAATATCTCTGCTTTTTAATATGTTGCCTAAGTTGGTCATAGCTTTTATCCAAGGAGTAAGTGTCTTTTAATTTCATGGCTACAGTCATCAGCTGCAGTGATTTTGGAGCCCAAGAAAATAAAGCCTCTCACTGTTTCCATTGTTTCCCTACCTATTTATCATGAAGTTATGGGCCCAGATGCCATGATTTTAATTTTTTGAATGTTGAGTTTTAAGCCAGCTTTTTCACTCTCCTCTTTCACTTTAAGCAAGAGGCTCTTCATGGCCATTCAAAGAATCTCATGCAAGTAGACATGTGTGAGGATAGATTCTACTTCTATAGAGATGACTTTATTTTCTTGGGCTCCAAAATCACTGCAGACAGTGACTGCAGCCATGAAATTAAAAGACACTTGCCCCTTGGAAGAAAAGTTATGACAAACCTAGACAGCATATTAAATTAGAGACGTAACTTTGCTGACAAAGATCTGTCTAGTCAAAGCTATGGTTTTTCCAGTAGTGATGTATGGATGTGAGAGCTGGACCACAAAGAAGGATGAGCACTGAAGAATTGATGCTTTTGTACTGTGGTGCTGGAGAAGACCCTTGAGAGAGTCCCATGGACAGCAGGGGGATCAAACTAGTCAATCATAAAAGAAACTGAATATTCATTGAAAGGACTGATGCTGAAGCTGAAGCTGCAATACTTTGGTCACCTGATGCAAAGAGATGACTCATTAGAAAAGACCCTGATACTGGGAAAGATTGAGGGCTGGAAGAGAAGAGGGTGAGAGAGGATGAACTGGTTGGAAGGTATCATTGATTCAATGGACATGAGTTGGTGCAAACTCTGGGAAAGAGTGAAGGACAGGGAAGCCTGGTGTGCTGCAGTTTATGGGGTCACAAGGAGATGGACATGAATGAGCAACTGAACAACATAGACATGACTGATTCAAAATTTAGTCTTCAGTTGAACCCTGCTTTATTAGCTTCCAAGCTCTTTGAAATTTTTCTTAAAATAATTCATAGAATAGAAATGCTAAAGTTGGAAGTTAAAAGCCTCAAAAAGAATATAGGTCAATATTGACATGCTCTCATTTTTCTACCAAAAATTAGGATGGTAAGTTCCTACTTGCCACAGAAACATGACATTCTGTATCTCTTGGTGGAAAGTCTTAAAATATTCCACCAGCTGATCTATCCTACACTGCCTCATCTAGTCTCTCTTGCCTTAGGCTGTGATGAAATTGTTCTCATCCACATGAGGCTCTTTGAGCTTAAAGGGTATATTACATCCATTTTTCTAACCCTGAGAACTGTAGCTTAACTGAGTTCTTATTTGAGGCATTTTAATATTAAAAATATAATTTTGAAATCAAATACACTTGGAGATGTTAGATAAGGAACATGAATGGTTATTTTTTTTTCATCTTTTCTAATATCAGGAGTTGTTCAATACTACCTGAAAATTTTTAATGTAGTTAAAACTAATTTTTAATTATGTTAAGAATGAATTCAGCAAAAGTGATTTAAAAGGAGAAGTCCAAGCCTAATTCAACATTCATATTTACACAGAGCCTCTTCACCATGGTCTGAACGGCATGACTGGGGGCTTTATAAATCTATAATACAAGAGGCACTGTGACAAAGAGGGTGTGTTGTAAACACTGGAGATGACACTGCCCTCTGCTCAGTTTTAGCCATATATTTTGATCATCATAAGAGAAAAGTGGAAAAATCCCCCTCAACTTGTAAGTTGATTTTTCATTCTATTGAACATGACCTTGTGAGGATTTCATATTATTCATATTGGGAAGAAATTGCTTCTTTTCTTTTTCAAAGGAGCTGAGAAAGCATGGAATTTTGTCTATGCCTTAAAAATCTGTTATTTGGTTCATGCAAAAGCTGCACAGCTGTTTTAACTGAACCTTGATATAGAGTTTGCTGGAAAAAAATTCCGTTTGCTACATCAAAACAGGGTGATATTATTCCTCTACAATTATATAACAATTAGAGATAGAGTTTTCTGTCAGCTTCAGGAGAACTGGCTCTGATGCATTAAAACCCAGGAGACAGTTCTGCAGGATTTTGGCATGATGTTAACGTACAAAGACATTTGTCCTACATCCTGCCTTTCTGTACCCACCCATCCTGGATCTCATCCCAGCCTTTGGATTCAAGCTACCAAAATGTTCATTATCTTGAGGGAGATACAGTAAGTATAATGAAAAATATGCTCTACTGATGTATTAAAATTTATTCTAATGTGTCGAGATAAAATGTTTCTGTGCCAAATTTTATAAATACTTTTTAGAAAAACTCACTGTGGTACAGTAAATTATCAGATGAATCTGATTAGTTCATTTGCCAAAGACTAGTAGATCCAACTTTATTTTTTAATTTGTAGCAAATTTTCCCTGGTGGCTCAGACAGTAAAAAATTAGCCTGCAATGCAGGAGATCCAGGTTCAGTCCCTGGGTCAGGAAGATCCCCTGGAGAAGAGAATGTTCACCCACTCCAGTACTCTTGCCTGGAGAATCCCATGGAGAGAGAAGCCTGGTGGGCTGCAGTCCACAGGGTTACAACTGAGAGACATTTCAAATTACACACACACACAATTATGACTTTTCCAAAAAGACATTTAGATATAT
>SJYQ01005017.1:304704-320150 GCA_006410935.1 Redunca redunca
GTAGAGTGCATTAACTCTTAAGCAGTCTTAAAACCAATAGAAAGAAAATAAAATTAAGAGCTAGATTAACTAGAAAAAAAGAACATAACTAATGTTTCCCAAATAGCAACTGTGACCATTCCACTGAGGCTGCGTATCAAATAAGTGTTTTCTTTTTCTTTTTAAATAGTCTGTTATTTATATCACTTCGCATTCAATAATAGATCTTACTGAATATATTTGTGATAGTTTCCTATAAAATCCTACAAATAATTTTTTCTACATAACATCAAATATTGTACTATAGAACCATAAATACTGTTTTCATGAATTTTATATCTGACCTTGAAAATAAGGTTGGAATTCAAAGTTATTATATTTTAATATCCTGAAAGAATGCCATGAAAATATATAGTCTCTTGTTACTGCCTGTTGTTAAATTTGATAAGGCAGTCATGAAAATAAATGCTATATTGCATCACCAGAGCTTAAATGAATTTGCATGGGTCTAAAAAGAACCCTTCAGAAGCCAAAATGAAGTGCAATGAATAGCATGAGAAATTCAATTTGGTTTGGTTCTGATTTTTATTTGTTTTCATAGGAATGAGTGTTTGTGGTGCAATTTCTGGGTGTATTTCATCTGAGGCACTGCTTGTGTTTGTGTAGAATAAAAATTTATGTTACAATAGAAAGAAAGATTGTGGGTCACTGGGTCTCCACTGTGTTGAGAGTCATAAGATGGCATTATGTCTACATGTGTGCCTGTTATGTGAATTTTTGAAAAAGACAACTACATGATTCCAATGTTCTATTTCTTTGATATACTATTAGGAAAATCTTATCATATATGATACCACTTTATGCTATGTCCACTTTAAATAAATGTGGCTGTACAGAGATCTCAGTAGACTATAAAGATCTAAAGTCCTCACCTCAAAAAACCTTCAGAAAACATACCATGAAAGTGGTCACAGTTATACCTCAGGCCTACCTCAGGATTAAAAGATACCATTAAAATATTCATATGACATGTACATAGGTAAAATGTGTGATCTACATGTGAGTTATAAGTTATGAATCAGAAATATAACTAATGATAAAATAAACACTAACCTTAGAAAAGAATATTATTTGATGAAGGTACTGTTTTCTTCCCTAATTCCATCCTCACGCTTTCTGCTCCAGAGGTACTCATTATTTTCAATTGTTTGTTTCTTTATTTACTGTTGTGATTATCAGTTGTCACAATGTGCATATTCCTAAAGAATATTATGTTTTGTTTTCTGTCCTTAAAGTTTCACCTTTTCTAGAATGCTGTATGTGTGCATGCTCAGTTGCTTCAGTTGTGTCTGACTCTTTTCAACCCTATAGACTGTAGCCCGCCAGGCTCCTCTGTCCATGGGATTCTCCAGGCAAGAATACTTGAGTGGGTTGCCATGACCTCCTTCAGTGGATCTTCTCAACCCAGGGATCAAACCCAAGTCTCTTATGTCTCCTGCATTGGCAGGTGGGTTCTTTACCACTAGTGCCACCTGGGAAGCTCAGAATGTGATATACGCTAACCATATAGTATACAACATTTTGGGGCTGCCTTCTTTCACTTAACATGGTACATTTGATATTCATCTACATTATTGTTACAACATTAGTGCATTCTGTGCTCTTGCTGAGAAGTATTTCATCACTATATATCCATATGTTTATTTATCTATTCCTAAATTGAAGTATGGTGCTTAAATAATGTTTTGTGTAAAGAAATTTTTCTTCTTATTTGGGTAAAGACCTAAAGATGGAATTTCCAGATCAGATGATGTGTACATTTAACTTCACGAGAGACTAAGAAACCATTATGAGAGCAATTAACTACACCACATTATCATCCAATCATTGATGTATGTGAGTTCTAATTACTCTGCATACTCTCTAGCACTTGGTATGGTCACTTTACTTTTAAAGACATTCTAAAAGGTGTGTGGTTATGTCTCCTGAATTTAATTGGTTACAATAAAATTTTAATTGGCTTCCTGAAAGAGATTGGGTAGTCTCACTGGGTAGTCCATATATGGAAATCTTACATTGATAGCCTTCATTTTAGTTTGGAAAGTTTGGTTAAATGCCATGCTAATCAGTAATCAAATTCTGTGTTTAAGATTGTATTCCATCCCTCTTCTTACCTGCTGCTATGCATGTATCATACATAAAATGGTTGCAACACTAAAGAAGGGAAGAAAGAGTAGGACTTTCATAATAAACAATTCCTATAATTGGATTTTAAATATTTGGGAAGTTGTCAGATTAGTATAGATTTTCTTCATATACATGACCCATATAACTTATTCAAAGAAGAATAGTTTTCCCTGACAATGAGGGAACAAACCTAAGGAACAAATCTTAGAAAAGACTTAATAGTTAGACACATAAAAAACACCCATAAACAGTTTCCATTTCTATTTTTATGGACTTTAAATGGCAACTTACTCCAATAATCTTGCCTGGAAAATCCCATGGACAGAGGAGCCTGGTGGTTACAGTCCATGGGGTTGCAAAAGAGTTGGACATGACTGAGCAACTGAACAACAAGAAGTTTCTATTTCTATTTTTATGCACTTTAAAAATAGAACATTTTTATTTACATTAAAATCTATTAAGTTCTTCTATATGGGAATGGATTATCAAAATTCTTGGTTGTACTAAAGGCTTGCATATCTTGAGACAGATCTTAATAAAAGCACAGCTCATTATAAATTCCCCAAAAGAGAATGTGAAGAGCAAAACATCGTAAAAATTATCTTATAAAGAACTTATTTAGCATCCATGGGAAAAAAAAAATTATAGAAATTGCACTACAAATGCTATCAGTCACCTATTGAATTTTTAGCCTTGTGTTTGTTTTGGAGAGAATATATATCAACAATATAAGCATAATCCAAACCACTGTGCTTAAGTAATACATTTAAAGGATAAGTGTAAGCAAATTACATTCCACTTGACCATTTTTTGAAATATCTATGTATGGAGTGGCATACAAAGGTACTAGAACAAACATGGTAAAGGGATTGGGAAGTTAGGTTTTAAACAAGTGCTTATTGTAATATAGTAAGACAAAACATCTATTTCTGCTTTATTGACTATACCAAAGCCTTTGACTGTGTGGATCACAATAAACTGTGGAAAAATCTGAAAGAGATGGTAATACGAGACCACCTGACCTGCCTTTTGAGAAACCTGTATGCAGGTCAGGAAGCAACAGTTAGAACTGGACATGGAACAACAGACTGGTTCCAAATAGGAAAAGGAGTACATCAAGGCTGTATATTGTCACTCTGCTTAATTAACTTCTATGCAGAGTACATCATGAGAAATGCTGGACTGGAAGAAATACAAGCTGGAATCAAGATTGCTGGGAGAAATATCAATAACCTTAGATATGCAGATGACACCACCCTTACGTCAGAAAGTGAAGAGGAATTAAAAAGCCTCTTAATGAAAGTGAAAGAGGAGAGTGAAAAAGTTGGCTTAAAGCTCAACATTCAGAAAACTAAGATCATGGCATCTGATCCCATCACTTCATGGGAAACAGATAGGGAAACAGTGGAAACAGTGTCAGACTTTATTTTTGGGGGCTCCAAAATCACTGCAGATGGTGACTGCAGCCATGAAATTAAAAGATGCTTACTCCTTGGAAGAAAAGTTATGACTAACCTAGATAGCATATTGAAAAGCAGACACATTACTTTGTCAACAAAGGTCTGTGTAGTCAGGGCTATGGTTTTTCCAGTGGTCATGTATGGATGTGAGAGTTGGACTGTGAAGAAAGTTGAGTGCCGAACAATTGATGCTTTTGAACTGTGGTGTTGGAGAAGACCCTTGAGAGTCCCTTGGACTGCAAGGAGATCCAACCAGTCCATTCTGAAGGAGATCAGCCCTGGGATTTCTTTGGAGGGAATGATGCTAAAGCTGAAACTCCAGTACTTTGGCCACCTCATGAGAAGGGTTGACTCANACCTCATGAGAAGAGTTGACTCATTGGAAAAGACTCTGATGCTGAGAGGGATTGGGGGCAGGAGGAGAAGGGGACGACAGAGGATGAGATGGCTGGATGGCATCACTGACTCAATGGACATGAGTCTGAGTGGACTCCTGGAGATGGTGATGGACAGGGAGGCCTGGCGTGCTGTGATTCATGGGGTTGCAAAGAGTCAGACATGGCTGAGCAACTGTACTGAACTGAACTGAAGAGAATTAATACAAAAATCATTTTACCAAAACTTGGCAAAAAAAATTACCACCCACTCTCATAACAAAATCTGTATAGGTGATTTAAGACAAAGATCACACCTTTTGTTTCTAAAAAGTGCCAGTGTATGTATCTATGTATCTACATGTAGTTTTGTTTTTAGCTGATTGCTTGAAGTCGTCTGTAAAATTTTTCTTAAATGAGTTACTATACAGGTGTATTCATAATTTTTATACTCAGTTCTATTCCAATTAGTGCAACTGTGAATGGGATAGCAAAGGGGAGATGGTTCATCTTCCTATTATATAGGACTTGTGCTAAGAGGCAGGCATTTTGACTTGCTGTTTTGTTAAACTGTGTAAATCATCTAATCTCTGAACCTCAGTCTCTTTCATAATAATGTAGAGAGAATGGGCGCTATCTGTGTTTCTGTGATATCAGTTATTCACATACCACCAGATATTTACCATACCAAGTCACATTCACATTCAAGACTTTCATCATATCTCTCTGCTGTTTTTGCTGTTACTTAATGAATATTATTTTGTCAACTTCAGTTCAGTTGCTCAGTTGTGTCTGACTCTTTGCAACCCCGTGGATGGCAGCACACCAGGCTTCCCTGACCATCACCAACTCCTGGAGTTTTGTCAACTTAGTGTTTCTAAAACTTACATTCTAACTTAACTTTCATCCCAAATAGTAGTAACCATGAAACCGTATGTATGAAATTTGACATATTTTTTTCTGATTTGCTTAAATTCTGATTAAATAAACACATTCTGCTTATACAAAATGTATTTGCCTATGAACAAACTAAAATAATCTGCCATAGCACCAATAACAGAGCATGAAATTTGTTTTCAACACTAGCATCTTTCCAAACCTTGTTAAAACCTAATTAATATTATATTTAAGATATAGTATATTATCTAGTCTGTTATTTTAAGGAATAAGTTGTTTCCATGTACTCAAATAAGAAAATAGAAAAATTATGTTTAGATAAGTTTTTCATTTTTTTATACTCATGTGAAATTNATCATTTTTTTCCAAATTGCCACATAAAATCTAAAACAGGGGGAAAAAAGATCATGAAAATCATTCAGACATCCCTGGAAGACCCGATTTTAATGCCTTAATAAACAGTTGGGTATAACATAGCAACCTTCAAATTTTACTTAGCACCACAATTCTAGTACCATTGCTCCATTTGACCCTATAAAAATGCTGTTAATGTTTCTGTTTACTAGAATTTATTGCTACCAAGATGGAAAGCCATAATGCTATGAAACTAGTAATACAGCAATATGCAACCTCAAACCCTATAATGTGGCTATATTTTGAAATCATTAAAATGCTGATGAGGATTAAGCAAAAGACTGATTTTGTGATTGCTTTAAGATACTCAGTAGTTCTTAAAATATATGTCTGGGTGATTGTGTATAAATAACTTGCATATTAGTGTCTTAAAATTGCTCTCCTGGGAAGGGTCTTTTCTTTGTTGGTGATTTTCCAGTTATCTTTAAAGTATTCTCTGATTCATCAAGTCATCAGACAAATTTCTGGTTTTCACTATTGTAATTATAAATATATAGCCTTCTACATTTTTTTTTTCACAAATTTTCAGGTGCTACTTATATGACATACATAAAATGTTTTGAACTGAGTAATATGCCTCCTTATAACCTTAGGCATATATCATGTATCTGGCTTCTGATTACTGTGGGACATTTCAAATTACTGAAATTTATTGTTCTAGGTAGATTTCATTAATGGTGTATATTCAGATCAATACATTAACACATGTTCTATGTATATAATTTCTTTGATAGATAAAATTTTTGATTTGCACTAACTGGTCATATCATGATGTGAATTAAAACATCTTTATTTCCGTGAACATGTTCATTATCCATAGGTCAAGGTACAAGCATCATCTATTGATAATTAACATAAACTGTATCATATTTGATACAATATGATATGATATTGATATGATCCATTGAATCATATTAAAATCTATAAAATTTCAGAAGAGAATTATTTTTCAGGATAACTATTTCACATACACTTCACACTCGATAACCACCCTCTATCTATTTAAAAAGGTTGAGACTTTATCTACTTCTGCTTCCTGCCTGTACTTAGCTCACTGCACATTAGTGGCGCTAAATGGACAAAAGAGGGCCCTTCACAGACCACTTACCTCACCCCTATTGCTCTATGCCCATTGATCCATATAAGCTGTATTTTACAAAATGTTATGGATAGGTTTATTACTTGATTTTCCTTACACTAGTTAGAATTGATTCTTTCATTCTGGGGGCATCTTGACATTATATTTCTCTTTCTGCTTTAAATTGTCTCACCACACCCATGCCTTCAACTACTATCTATATGAACCAAGGGCTTTCAAAAATAAATGTTCTTTTCCGACAGCACTTAAGCTACAGACTCTCTATTCCACAGTCCTCCTTTGGAACACCTTAAACTTGGTGTTTTTCTAAACCCATGACCTTCTTGCCTCAGCCTAATCTACTCCTGCTCCCAGTTCCCTTTCTGCATTAATGTATTCTCGCTGTCCTTGAATCCTTTCTCTTTGCTGAACTAATGCAAAAGTCTTCCAGCTGGCTTCTCTAGTTTATCTTGCATCCTTCAATTCCTTTACTCATTCTACAACTGGAATGTGATCTATCTAAAACACAAACCTACTAATCACTACTTCAGGAAAATGACAATTTCAGACATCCATGGATTAATCCAACTTGAATGAAAATGCAGATAAGTTTCCATATTGCATGGGTAGAGGGGGCAATCCTTTACACTCCTTTCTCCAGTTTCTCTTACCAGCTCCCCCTGCTTTTGACAAGTCATAGAGAGACGTTGGTGGGGGATAGGGTCAAGAATTAGAAACAAGTCAGGAGAAGAGAAGTCAGGAAAAAAGTCAGGCAAGAAATAAGTCCTACTTTGTCTTTAAAAATGGCTGCAACTCCTTTGTGGGGCCAGTTGCCAATGGGATAGCCCTGACTTTGCTGTGGCAGGGGTCCCTCCTCTCCTTATATGACCTCCAGCCCTGCGATAGCAATGATTTCTTTCAATGGCTAGTCTCTGAACTATCTCCCATTTGTTTTCTGACCTCTCTTTTCCTCAGTCACATTTTGAATGAATTTGTTATCTGTCTATTTAACTAATGGAAATGAATGCCCTTTTCATGGACTGAAAGCTGCTTGATAAATCTTTTAGTCATTTGTCAAACATACCTCAGTAGTTAAAAGAAAACTTCTGGAGTTTTGGCAGCCAGAAGCACCTCATCTTTATAGTTGCCGGTGATCTTGGACAAAAGAGACTCTCTGAGTCTATTTTTCTTCATCTCAATGTCTGAGTTATAATATCTGCCTCACAAGCTGGTATGAGATTTCAAATAGATAATTTAAGAATATGCTTTCAGCATAGTGCCTGGCCCCTGGCAAGTACTCACCGCCTGTCAGTTGTTGCTTCATGAGGGCAAAAAAAGAACCAGTAATATTTAGCACTAAAGTCCTAGTGCATACATATAATAAACACTCAATAAACAGTTGTTCAATGAATCATCAACCTCTGTATTTAAAAGAAGCCTCTGTCCCTCCATCCTCAATGACTGAGGCCACCGTGTCTCCTACCTGAAGGGGTACAATGACTCCTCTACTATGTTTCCCACTTCCCATCTTAGAGTCCCCTTCCAACAGTTAGAATAATCTTTCAAGTCAACATATACCCGCATGACTTCTCAGCAAAACTTATGTTCCACTTATTCTTCCGAATGCTTATTCTAGTGCTAGACTCACATCTTTTCTATTTTCTTCCCTGCTTTATGTTTTACTTGCAATCTCCCATGTGAACTGTAGATCCTTTTACTGTTATTTTATTTGAATTGTACAAGTTGACAATATGTGTACACCTAGACACACATACACACAGATTTCATATTGTAAAACTTCTTTAGTGCCTTAACATGGGAAGGCTTATACCGATTTTGTATGTGTGTGTGTGTGTTGCTCAGTTGTATCTGACTCTTGGTGACCCTGTGGACTGTAGCCTGCCAGATTCCTCTGTCCACAGAATTCTCCAGGTCAGAATACTGGAGTGGGTAGTCCTTCCCTTTTCAGGGGATCTTCCCAACCCAGGGACTGAACCCAGGTCCTCCACATTGCAGTCAGATTCTTTACTGTCTGGCCACCAGGGAAGTCCCAGTTTTTAATTAGATATGTCTCATTAATTTTACTAATAGGTGGTTCAACTGGTAAAGAATCTGCCTGCAATGAGGGAGATTTGAGTTTGATCCCTGGGTTGGGAAGATCTGCTGGAGATGGGAAAGGCTACCCACTCAAGTATTCTGGGCTGGAAAATTCCAGGGATTATCCATGGGGTTGCAAAGAGTCAGACACAACTGAACAGCTTTCACTTTCAATTAATTTCAATAATAGTTTATTGAGTAATAATTAGGTAGCTTTACATAACAATAGCTGCAAAGGATGTCAAAAGTCATAACTTAAGAAAGGTTTCCAAAGTCAAATTATTATTATTATTTTTAACACTCTGGGGATTAATACAATTAAACAGTTCTTTGCTGAAAACCTTCCCACAGTGGTGAATGTGCTAGTATGCTTTGTGAATTTCCAAAGGAGATATAATGTACTGCTTCCTATTTTATTTTATCATGGAAGCCTGCTCTTTCCAGGAGCATCTGAAGTGACTGTACTTCCTTTCCAGGAGCATCTGAAGTGACTGTACTTCCTTCAAACACTATTTGGAAAACGGGGACACAGACTTCTGGCCAGTTCTTCAAAGAGAGGTGAGATCCTGAAAATGAATTACTTAAATAACTGATTTACATGCTCGTGTGTTGTCTGGACATTCCAAAATACAGCTTATCTTTCCTGGATAGACTGATATTTTAACTTGTGATTAGAGATTTGGCTTTGGTTTTATTTTAGACATATTTTAACCACTAGTATAAGAAGCACAACCTGGAATCAAAATTGCTGGGAGAAATATCAATAACCTCAGATATGCAGATGACACCACCCTTATGGCAGAAAGTGAAGAGAAACTAAAGAGCCTCTTGATGAAAGTGAAAGAGGAGAGTGAAAAAGTTGGCTCCAAGCTCAACATTCAGAAAACTAAGATCATGGCATCTGGTCCCATCACTTCATGGGAAATAGATGGGGAAACAGTGGAAACAGTGTCAGACTTTATTTTTTTGTGCTCCCAAATCACTGCAGATGGTTATTGCAGCCATGAAATTAAAACATGCTTACTCCTTGGAAGGAAAGTTATGACCAACCTAGATAGCATATTGAAAAGCAGAGACATTACTTTGCCAACAAAGGTCCATCTAGTCAAGGCTATGGTTTTTCCGGTGGTCATGTATGGATGTGAGAGTTGGACTGTGAAGAAAGCTGAGCACTGAAGAACTGATGCTTTTGAACTGTGGTGTTGGAGAAGACTCTTGAGAGTCCCTTGGACTGCAAGGAAATCCACCAGTTCATTCTAAAGGAGATAAGTCCTGGTTTTTCATTGGAAGGACTGATGATAAAGCTGAAACTCCAATACTTTGGCCACCTGATGCGAAGAGTTGACTCATTGGAAAAGATTCTGATGCTGGGAGGGATTGAGGTTCAGGAGGAGAAGGGAATGACAGAGGATGAGATGGATGGATGGCAGCACTGACTCGATGGACATGAGTCTGGTTGAACTCCAGGTGTTGGTGATGGACAGGGAGACCTGGCATTTTACAATTCATGGGGTCGCAAAGAGTTTGACATGACTCAGTGACTGAACTGAACTAAACCACTAGTATTAATCCGGTGCTGTTCCCAATACATATATTAGGAAACAAATTAACATATACTGATTATATAACTATAATATGCTCATGATTACAAAGAGACTAATAATAGTCATGGTGATGAATAAGAAGAGAATGCTATCTTTAATTTAGTTCACAAATACTGCTATAGGAGTATTACATATGTTATTTAATTTTCTAAACCACTGCCCCCTTGGCATAGGTTTCTTTTCTCAACCTACATATATAAAAATCAAATACCAATTTGCTTAAATGACTCAGAGTTACATGGACAGCTGCAAGGTTTCATGTGCAATATGACTGATTCTATAATTCCTGAGTATTTTAGCTGATATTTAGTCATTATTTCAATATATGAATAAAGAGAAGGAACACATAGAGAAGTTCCCCAGTTATCTGAAAGTAGAGAGTTCCATTGAAACCTATTTGTAAACTGACATGGCTTTAAAGCAAAGAAGCAATTAGCTTAGCACACAGCTTGGTGAAAATGTTGGTCTTTCAGTTGTGTCTAGCTCTCTGCAACCCCATGGACTATAGCTCACTAGGCTCCTCCAACCATGGAATTCTCCAGGCAAGAAAACTAGAGTCAATACACATTTCCTTCTCCAGGGGATCTTCCGCACCCAAGGATAGAACCTAGGTCTCCTGCATTACAGGCAGATTCTTTATCATTTGAGCTACCAGGGAAGCTCACACATCTTAGTAACAGCGTACAAAATAAACGGAGGTAAAGCATAGCCACTTGCAGACACAGTTCCAATCTCTGATGGCTCTGTGCTGAGATGCTGAGTGTGATTCCTGAGGAAGGACCCTGGCAGCGCCACTCTGGCTGCATGGATACATGCTGCATCTATAAGGCTCCCTGCAGAAACAAACACTAAACACTATTTTTGTTTTTCACCATTGTGTGTGTGTGTGAAAGTGAAAATGCTCCTCGTATTTCTTTCAGTCAGTGAACACAGGTACTAATGTATGTCTCACATAAAAGCAAAGCAGCATAAAATGAGCATACCTGTAGTCTTAAGTTATTTATTAGCATAACGGACTCATGCAAAGTTGACAAATTGGCTTATTAAAGAATTTACAAACTTCATTAATGAGAGTGGAGACTAAGTCCTAGAAAATTCAAATGACTGAATTATTCAAATTTTGACTGATATCTTGCAAATGGTCATTCACATATTTTCTATAACTCCTCTTCAAAAGGTAAGCTACTTTTAAAACAACTTGTGTCAGGAATTTTGTACCTGTGAAACTCAGGTTTGAAAAAGCCAAACCCTAAGAACAGAGTTTATTACAGGTTCTATAAACTGTAGGAAACGTGTTTTGAGAGAAATAGGAGGAAGGGAAAGGCACTTCACCTGGTCTGCTGAGAGAAATGAAATGAAACACATCATTATACTTCAGCAAAATCAGGCAGTAGGAACTCAGGTATATTAGTTATATAATCTCAGACAATGGAACCTGAAGCACTAGGGTTTCCTGCCTCAACAAATATTCCTTTATCCAATAGAATTAAAGGAGTACACTGCCACGGGATGTCAAGAAATCACTGTGGCCCAGAATGTTGGAGATATCAGTGGGGGAAATCTGACTCATTTCAGCAGTGATCTTCAACCTTTAGAAGGTCATTTGCATTGCATATATGGATTGGATGATATTTATTGCCTGAGGTTCATATTTCTGTTTCCATTTTTATGTGAATGGGAGCCATAAGTGGCTCATTATTTCTAGCAGCATTGGCTTGTTTGTTCTAAGATTAATTTAAAAATTCCATATATATCCAACTTTTGTCCTAATATCTATGCGTGTAAGAAAAATTATCATTGGGAATTAGCAGTTCTTATTTGTATTTAAACCCACTTTCACTGGATATTTCCTTCTATTATTTTTTATTAGAACTTTTTCAATTTTGTGTTAGAGTACTCCATTTTTAGGAATAATTTATCTGGTATAAACACTCATAATTAAATATTTCATTGTACTTCTCTCTTTTTCAAATTTTAATAAGTACAGATCACTGTTTGTGTGTATAGTACAGTAATTTAACTTTAAAATTTAAACAGAAACTATAAATATCAATTATATGCTATCTTAATATGACAGGCATCTCATAGGCACCAGTTTATTAGTTACTATTATTGACTAGTAAATTTGTTGTTGTTGTTCAGTCGCTCAGTTCTGTCCGACTCTTTGTGACCCCATGGTCTGCAGATGCCAGGCTTCCCTATCCTTCACTGTCTCCTGGAATTTGCTCAAACCCACGTCCATTGAGTTGATGATGACATCCACCCATCTCATCCTCTGTCACCCCCTTCTCCTTTTGCCCTCAATTTTTCCCAGGATCAGAGTCTTTTCCAATTGAGTTTATTTTTTCACATAAAGTGGTCAAAGGATTGGAACTTCCTACATAAAACTTATTCAGTTCAGTTCAGTTCAGTTGCTCAGTCGTGTCCGACTCTTTGCGACCCCGTGAATTGCAGCACGCCAGGCCTCCCTGTCCATCACCATCTCCCGCAGTTCACTCAGACTCACATCCATCGAGTCAGTGATGCCATCCAGCTGTCTCATCCTCTGTTGTCCCCTTCTCCTCCTGCCCCTATTCCCTCCCAGTATCAGAGTCTTTTCCAATGAGTCAACTCTTCGCATGAGGTGGCAGTTTATTATCTAACCATTATTTATCACTTATACTGTTCCTTACTGTGCCTTAAGGAAAATGTCCTTTAATTTTATATACATGTACAATAATTAACTATAATTTCAATAAATTCTTTAGTTTCTACTGCTGTCATTTATGCTAAAGGCACTATAGCAATATAAAAAATATATTTCTAGAGAGATCTCTATTCACTAGAAATAAACAGGAGACGAGCACAACAACATATACTTGAAATGAGAGAAGGCTTTATATTCAGTAAAAAAAAAGAAAAAAAAAACTCTAAAGAGGGTTGAAACAAATACACAGCTGAAGAACATTTCATAAACATCAAAAAGCATACAGAAGAAAATTACATGCTGGGATACAGAGTCAGAAAACAATAGTTCAAATTCCAAACCCACTGTTTACTTGCTTTGTAATTTTGGCAACTTTTTTAATTTTTCTGGGCCTGAGATTCCACATCTGTATAAGAATCTTCCTTATAAAGTTGTGATGAAAATTAAAAGAGTTAACTCAGGAAAAATGCTTTAAAGAATACCTGGTAAAAGTAAAATTATATTTTGGTTCTTAGGATCGAAGATCACTACTTTCCTTCTAGAATGTATCTTAATTTTTGTCCTTCCTCCCTCCTTTTCCCCTAACTTCTTTCCTTCTAGGTTTCTCTCTCTTCATCTTTTATTTACGATGACATTTTGTACTTTGTTTTTTTTTTTCTCACCCATAAAGTTTATGCACATTCTTTAAAAAATCCTCTTGCCAAAAAAAGTTTTACATTATTTTTATTTTTAGCAAATGCTGTTTAAAACAGATTAATTTAATTTATTCAGCTCCTCCTGCTATTCCAATACTGGACATCACTTTTTCCTCTTACTTTCTAATTACTTTAAACACTGCTTCAATAAGTGTCATTGTAAATGAATCATGGATACTTTCTGTATCAAAATTCTGATGGGGAATTACCAGTTCAAATACAGTTTTGAAATTTGAGTTTGTCATGTAAAATACAAAATTGTCTTCCTGAAATGTTGACCTGCACATCTGCTGATAGTGTATATATATCCTGAAGGGATGTGAAAAGTTATTCAGTCATATCCAGCTCTTTGTGACCCCATGGATATTCAGACAAGGTGATTCTCCAGGCCAGAATACTGGAGTGGGTAGTTATTCCCTTCTCCAGGGAATCTTTCCAACCCAGGGATCAAACCCAGGTCTCCCACATTGCAGACAGATTCTTTACCAGCTGAGCCACTAGGGAAGCCCAAGAATACTGGAGTGGTAGCCTATCCCTTCTCCAGGGTATCTTCCTGACCCAGGAATCAAACTGGGTTCTCCTGCACTACAGGCAGATTCTTTATCAGCTGAGCTATAAGTGAAGCTCATGTGCACATCCTACTGTTTACTCAAATATTATGACATTGGTTAGAAACCGAATATACCATCAGAAAATGACCATATCATACACAAAAATAGAATTCTGACCCACCATCTGCAGGAATCATCCTAGGAAGCCAACCTACTATTTATAAGTCAGACATGTTAGAAAGTCAGAACCCTCTCAGAAAATCAGTCTGAGAAGTGAAAGTTGCTAAGTCATGTCCAGCTCTTTGCAACCCCATGGACTATTCAGTCCATGGAATTCTCCAGGCCAGAATATTGGAGTGGCTAGCCTTTGCCTTCTCTAGGGGATCTTCCCAACCCGGGGATCAAATCCAGGTCTCCTGCATTGCAGGCGGATTCTTTACTAGCTGGGCCACAAGGGAAGCCCAAGAACCCTGGGGTGGGTAGCTTATCCCTTCTCCAGTGGATCTTCCTGACTCAGGAATCAAACTGGGGTCTCCTGTTACAGGTGGATTCTTTACCTACTGAGCTATCAGGGAAGCTGAAATAAGTCTAGGAAGTCCCAAGATACCCCTGTAACAAGTGGCCCCAAACAACAGGACTTGACCAATAACCGACAACTTATCTAACTTTTGTCCCTGCTCCCAACTTATAACCAGCACCAGAGAAATCCAAATATACAGCCCTAACCCATCACACAACAAGATCCACTTTTAGTTAGTCTGCTTACAATTTTCCCATGCTAATAGCTTTCAAGGGGGAATACCTGAAGTCTGACCTTGTTGTCCACTATAAAGTTTTCTACTCTTCTACCTACCTTCAAGTTTTGCCAAATTCAACTCCCTTCTTCCCTTCCTCCTTCTCCTTTTCTTTTATTTCTTTCCTTTTTCCTCCCTTCCTCCTTCTCATTCCTTCTTTATGTTTCAATGAATTCCAAATATGCCAGCAAATTTGGAAAACTCAGCAGTGGCCACTGAAAAAGGTCAGTTTTCATTCCAATCCCAAAGAAAGGCAATGCCAAAGAATGCTCAAACTACCACACAATTGCACTCATCTCACATGCTAGTAAAGTAATGCTCAAAATTCTCCAAGCTAGGCTTCAGCAATACGTGAACCGTGAACTCCCTGATGTTCAAGCTGGTTTTAGAAAAGGCAGAGAAACCAGAGATCAAATTGCCAACATCCTCTGGATCATGGAAAAAGCAAGAGAGTTCCAGAAAAACATCTATTTCTGCTTTATTGACTATGCCAAAGCCTTTGACTCTGTGGATCACAATAAACTGTGGAAGATTCTGAGAGAGATGGGAATACCAGACAACCTGACCTGCCTCTCAAGAAATCTGTATGCAGGTCAGGAAGCAACAGTTAGAACTGGACATGGAACAACA
>SJYQ01005019.1:7898-21285 GCA_006410935.1 Redunca redunca
TCATGGCTGCAGTCACCATCTGCAGTGATTTTGGAGCCCCCAAAAATAAAGTCTGACACTGTTTCCACTGTTTCACCATCTATTTCCCATGAAGTGATGGGACCGGATGCCATGATCTTTGTTTTCTGAATGTTGAGCTTTAAGCCAACTTTTTCACTCTCCTCTTTCATTTTCATCAAGAGGCTTTAGTTCCTCTTCACTTTCTGCCATAAGGGTGGTGTCATCTGCATATCTGAGGTTATTGATATTTCTCCCGGCAATCTTCATTCCAGCTTGTGCTTCTTCCAGCCCAGCGTTTCTCGTGATTAAACCAGGTCGTATGTTGTTATCCCACCTTGGACTCCATCATGTCTGGATAGTCTGCTTCTACCTCTGTTTTCTTGTGCAGGACTACTCCTTGGATTGGGACCTCAGCTGCAGCTGCCTTTCTTGGGCAGTCAGTCTTGAACTTGGGTGGGCAAACTATGTCAGCCCCTGTTTACATGTGAAGAGTGTGACTCTAAGTCATTTGTAGGCCGTAGTTCTTGCCCAGCTGCCTGGATATAGCTATCTATATCTGGTCCAAATGGCCAGTGGAGCATATCGTGTTGACCCTCATTTACTGCTGTACTTTCCTTTTGCCTGTGTTTTATTTAATAGAGTTTCCTTTTGTTTCTGAGGATGATTTTGCAGTTTTAAAGTTTTATTTATTTATTTTTACTTTTATATTTTATCTCTTACTCTTCTTTGTTTGGAAAATAGCACAGCATTTTCTCATGTGCTCTCTCTGCCATATTGACCTGGAATGCAAATCAGCAGTTCTTTCTTTCTGTTGAAGATAAAACAAGAATAAACAGGTTTAAACTATAGCAGAGAAGAATGAAGTTTGATGAAAGAACTTTGGGACGCGGTGATTGTTAAATCCTAGAATAAATGACTAAGGAGAATTTTAGTCTCTTTACTGCATGTTTCTGGAAATAAAAAGATATTCATCCATCTGAGATAGAGTTGGCATAGTTTTGCTTTGAGACAGGGCAGTGGATGGGATGACTTCTCTGTATTCCTTCCACCCCAATTATTATTAGGCATGAGGAAACTCATGCCTTCAGGGCCACAGGAATGTTAGGTCAAAGGAAGGTGCTCTAGTTTTGTGTCTTAACCCAATGGAAAGCACTGTGATGAAAACATCTTCACTGAAAAATAGAATATTTAATGCCAAGGTAATGAGCAAGTTCTGTATCAAAAAGGGAAATCAAATAAGGGAGCCATACATCCAAGGTTTTATATGCAATTTTACAGCCATACCAACTTCAGGGAGTGTTTACTGGGTAGTGGTGGACTTGGTGGGAAGGTCCTACCTGCCATGCCTAGAGCCCATCTTCCACTGGAGGAAACAGAGGAGACTTTACCCCCTGTCTGTGTCTGTGTATCCCATGGCTCTTGCTTTCTAAACTTCTTACCCCTTGAAATTTCCAAGGTTCTCACCTGTATTTGAGCTTATCTCATGTAGCTCCTGCTGAACTATGGAAATCAGTGTATGCAGACTGCTTTTCCAGAATTACCAAAGAGCAATCTAAATCAATTCTCATGAAAAGCTAGTGAAAACTTTTTCTCCAGCACTTCCCTTGGTCTCCATGGTAGAGGTTAATCTTGATCACATACTACAGGGCTCTACTGGGGCCAAAGTGGCTGGTAGTACAGGAAGGGTAGAGCATTCTTAATAAGAAAGTCAAGACTGTACTGGAGTCAGAAAGGTCATTAAATTCATCCCAGTCTCTAAGCAGGAGTCAAATCTATTATCCCTAACGAGAGATTTGTTGGAATGGAATTTCATATCTTCTCTTTTGAAGGGAGATGAATGGTAAAGGAGAAAGGGGGAGAGAAAGAATATGACTTGTTTCCTTCTGTTCTTCATGTATAATTTTATCACCAAGAAATGACTTTTGTAGTGATTAGGAGCCTAAATCATGAAATTATATAACAGTTTTCTTAATTAGTCATTCCATTAAGAATTTGTTATTCAGAATGGATAAATTTTGGTTCCATTAGAAGTAGTCCAACATTCCCGGGTCATTAAAGAGCTGTTATAAATTTGCCAAAATATCTGACTTGATCTGTTACCAGAGACTTAATCTAGTGTTTCCTTTAGGCTAGATGTGAAGAGGTTTAGTTCTATGATATGGTTTTAGTAGACAGAGTGACAGTGTGGTTTTGCCAAGGGAGGCACTCCTCACCCCAGTCTTTCACATTCCAGTTAGGTTAAGGAAACACCCTTTCCACAAATTCCCTGTGCTCCCATAAGGAGATGCTGGAAGTCCTATGCCATTTCTCTCTCAACAGAAGAACTAGTTAGCAAATATAGGCATTTCTACTATAATGCAATATGTGCTTTTCTGAAAATCCTCCCATTCTACAAAACTGTACACTAAAAAATAACAGGGCTTAAGGAAAAAACAAAATTGGAGCAGACAATTCTGAACTTGTGCAACTTTGTAACTAGAATACTAATAAAATACTAGTGTGGTTTAAAAGGCATCTTAGATCGCTGATAAAAAAATATTACAGTAGGTAGAGACTTCGTCCTTTAAAATGGTGACTTTAGCTTGAAGGAATGAGGTATAAGAAAGGGTTGAAGCCATTGAGTTATAGAGACAAGAAAAAAATGCCCAAGATAAGAATCATGTGATAAGCATTTGGAAGACCAAGCATATGGCCAAACCAAGCCAAGAGGAAGAATGTGTGGTGAATAGCAATAGGATAGAGTACTGTGTCCTTTTGTGGTTTGCAGAATTTCAGTTGTGTTAGTGTACACTTGGCATCTAGTTACTGTCTCTTGACAGTGCAAAATATGAATTTGCTAGGAAAAATCATGTCTGAACCAATGCAATTTCTTTTTTTTTTTTGCAATTTCTATTTTATATCAATATCATTTTCTTATCTACCACTTACATATGAACATGTTTGGAATACACAAGTCTATACTCTAGCAGAAACAAACTATGTAAGATAGGAGGTAGCTATGTGGCATTTGGCCTTGGACAGTTTAGAGTGAGGGTTGCAAATCACTCAGCCACTCTGAATCTTTTCTTTTGGTCTGTAATCGCTGCCCTGTCTGCACTTTGTATTCCTGTACGTTTGTATAAAAAGAGGAGTCTAATTGTAGGACTATGTCTGTTTCCATGTCTGTGACTTCCAGTGTTTCAGGAATCAAGTAGACAAGTCTTTTTAGCTCCCTCCAATTGTTTATTTTTTTTTTAAGGGCAAAAGTTCAAGGGGGAGATGTATCTATTTTTTTGTTGTTGTTGTGGTAAAGTACATGTAACATAAAATTTATGACTTTGCAGTGTATAATTCATGACATTAAGAACATTCACAATGTTGTGCAACATCACCACTAACCTAGTTCCTGAAATTTTTTACCACCTCAATAAAGGAAACTCTGTGCCCATTAAATAGTCATTCCCCATTACCCTCCTGCCTTAGTCCCTGGAAACCACTGATTTGCTTTCTGTTTCCATGGATTTTATTATTCTGGACATTTCATATAAATGAAACCATAAAATATGTGACCTTTTGCATCTGGCTTCTTTCACTTAGCATAATGTTTTAAGATTTATCCATGTTGTAGCATTTATTCCTTTTAGTGATTGAGTAATATTTCATTGTATGGATATACCACATTTTGCTTATACATTCATCAGTTGATGGACATTTGAGTTGTTTTTACCTTCTGGCTATTGTTAATAGTGCTATGAACATTCAGGTGTAAGTTTTTGTGTGGCATATGTTTTCTATTATTTTGAGTATATACCTAGAAGTGGAATTTCTAAGTCAAAGGGTAATTCTGTATTTAACTTATTGAGGAATTGCTTCCAAAATTTAAAACCGTCTCATTTTTTTATGATTCATCTCTGCTGCCACCTCATGTTTGCTGCTGATTGCTGCTGTTGCCATCATCCATGTTTGATCACCATTGTGCTCTTCTTTCTCCTTTTGCTCTTTTCTGAATTCTGTATTCACTTGCCTCCTGGGTTTGACTGAAAAAGATCAACTCCTTTTACATAGTAACAGCTAATTAGCATATTATTTTCCTTCAGTAAGGGAACTACAAAAGTCATAGTATACAAGATGATCAATCAAGGGTCATTTCTTTTCATACGAAAGATTTGTCTTTTATGGCTTTGAGGGATCTTCATTCCCTGACCAGGGAGTGAACCCAGGCCCTGGGCAGTGAAAGCACCAAGTCCTAACCACTGGACTGCCAGAGAATTCTCAAAAGATTGGTATATTTTTAACAAAACTCTTTCTGAGTCCAGAGCTATCCAAAAGCTTGAGGATTCTGGAATGTTGGTCTCTGGGATAGCAGAGGTTATACTTTACTGTTGTTATTGTTATTATCATTGTTAGCATTCTTATACTGATTGTTGAGACATGGCCACAGAGATATTCACTATTGATCAGTAGGCCCTACATGTCTATACTGACTTCCCTGTTACCTCTTAGATCTCTTTCACTGTCTTCCATGCTTTATTTCCATTATTTTCCTCATACACTTGTTCCTTGAACACTGAAGAGTATAAAGGGTTAAAACTTCTCCAGGAAAGTGGCACTTAGCTTGCCTTCTGCCAGGTCAGGTGATCTTTGTATCTGGTAAACCCTGGGGATTTAGTTGCTTTTTTAAAAAAGAATATGATTTCCTATTTGATTTGAGGAGCCCTTATGCCCCTGGAGAAGGAAATGGCAACCCAGTCCAGTACTCTTGCCTGGAAAATCCCATGGACAGAGGAGCCTGGTAGGCTACAGTCCATAGGGTCACAAAGAGTCAGACACGACTGAGCGACTTCACAAAATATGCCATATAAGAACAAGACATTTAGGACAGGTATGGCTTTCTGTCGTGATAGAGCACAGGTCTTCTCTTTCTTTCTATGGATGTTAATCAAAATTGGCCCCACACAGAGGTGAAGAAGGTGGCGCATTATTGAGGAATACTGAAAAGCCCCATTTGTCTGAAATAAAATCTTCCATGTGCTTGTTATATTTTTAAAAACCTCCACCATTACAATCACTCTTCTGGGTTAAGACCCTGTTTCCCAAAGTTTGCTGCAGGGAACATAATTTTATGGGATAATGATAGGATTAACTAGAGAAAACATTTATATGGTCAAATAAACTCGAGAGTTTCTGGATTAGAGAAAGATAAATAGGTTTCTTTTTTTTAAATATAGGTTTCTTTTAATACAGGACTTCTCAGAGCCTTTAAAATATTAATATGCATTATGAATCTATAAGTGAGAGTATAGGATGCAGTATTTTCCAAACTTATTCAGCCATGGAACTTATTTTTGGCTGTGTGTGCCACATGGCTTGTGGGATCTTAGTTCCGCAACCAGGGATTGAAGTCGTGCCACCACAGTAAAACTGTGGAGTCCTAACCAGTGGACCTCCACAGAATTCCTAGGACCTTTTTTTTCGTAGAGCATTTTGAAAGATTAGTGTTCTTTAGTATATATTTTAGGAAGTCTTTGGATTGTGCCATTCCATTTCTAGAAGCTATTTGTAGCAACAAGCTATTGAGAATTCCATGGACAGAGGAGCATGGTGGGTTATGGTCCATGGGGTCACAAAGGAATTGGACATGACTGAGCAACTAACACTTATTGGTAAATATAGTATCTTAGTTTGGAGAAGTTCGTTCGAGTAGCAAGCTGTTCTAGAACAGGACCTCAAATTCATTCGTTTGGACTGTTGAGGGTATTCTGCATTTTAAACAAGTACTTGAATGGTGGACTACATAGGGTAATAGGGCCCAGGGGAAAGCTTGATAAAGGGGGTCAGGAGCACAGCCTTCAGAAAGCAGCCCTGGGCAAGATCTTGGAGTAGAGGTCCCTGCACATCTGCAGAGGGCCGTGGGCAACTTGACAACATTGTTTCTCTGGTAATGGGGAGCACAAGCACACCGGAAACATACTTTGCCTGTGTGACACTCCTCTCGGATCAACCCCGCAGTGACATGTACTCACTGTTCCCTCTGGCTGGCCTCCCTACTCTCCCAGAGTTCCCACCCAACACTTTTCTCTTTTGCCATCGTCCACATTCAGAGTCCCTGGCTGTCAGGTCCAGAAAGAAGGACCCTCTGTGGGGAGCTCACCCCTTTACCCCACCCACTGTCCATGACTTGTTGGCGAGAAATGAATGGCATTTCTCGGAATTAGCCCAGGAATTTCTGCTGATAAACAAATGAAACTCTCAAAGGGAAAAGCAATCAACATAGTTTGAAATAAAATCAGTGTTTTCAGCTTAGTCTGTTTTCAACTTAGTTTGAAATAAGAGTTACATCTAGGGTATTTTAAGGAAAGGATTAGTAAAATGTCCTTTAGGGAGATTTCTTCCTGGTTGCAGGGCTGATCCAGAGATTAAGGCCTGCTTTCTGAGTAAGCAGAACAGGAGATGCTTACCTGCATTTCCTATGATCTGTCCAGCTAGCATTGTGTCAGACTCCTCCTCTTCCACCCTTCTTCCCTGCTAAGTTACCTGGTACCCAAAATGCTGTTATTCTTAAAGCTTCATCTTTTTATTTCAGACTTTGATTCCTGATAAATTCATCTCTCTTTGGAGGTGATAACTCTTATTAATCATTTTTTAAAACTTTTTATTTTTATATTGGGGTATAGCTGATTAACAATATTGTAATAGTTTCAGGTGAACAGTGAAAGGACTCAGCCATACATATACATGTATCCATTCTCCCCCAAACTCCCCTCCCATCCAGGCTGCCACATAACATTGAGCAGAGATCCCTGTGCTATAAAGTAGGTCCTTGTTGGTTATCCATTTTAAATATAGCAGTGTGCACATGTCCATCCCAAACTCCTGTACTATCATTTCCCTTCGGCAACTGTAAGTTCATTCCCTAAGTCTGTGAGTCTTATTAATCATTTTTCATTTGACCAGCACACAAGATTTAGAAAACAGAATCTGATGGTAGTGAATGGTGGTGGTGAGGAGATCCTGAAGCCACTAACCACAGGGCCAGGAGCTGAGCAGATGTGGCGGGGAGTTGGGTGGGGTGGGGGAGATATGAAGGAATAAGCCAAGGAAATCAGGCTTTCAGTTCAGTTCAGTTGCTAGGTCATGACTCTTTGTGACACCATGGACTGCAGCACGCCAGGCCTCCCTGTCCATCGCCAACTCGTGGAGTTTACTCAAACTCATGTCCATTGATTCAGTGATGCCATCCAACCATCTCATCCTCTTTCGTCCCCTTCTCCTCCCGCCTTCAATCTTTCCCAGCATCAGGGTCTTTTCAAATGAGTCAGTTCTTCCCATCAGGCTTTACCTTTTGTATAGTCCTGTGGAGAACAAGCCTCTCTGTATTGTCAGAGATAAGTTCTTTATTCATGGCAGAAGGCACAGTGATTTCTAGAATGAGTTGCCAGCTCTCAAGCTTTTCGCTTTGGTGGTGTTAACTTAAAACCAATATATTACAGAAGTAACTGAATATCCTTGCTATCTGTCACCTAGAGCCAAAGGGTTTCACTTCAGGGTTTTGGATGCAAAATGACTATAACCCAAAATTTTACCAGATTATTTGCAGCCGCTAAGATAAATAGTGGTCTTTATTAGATTGATTTTCCTCTTGATATTTGTATCTAGATTTTTACACTGTCAGCTATTCCCTCAAAGTGATTTTAGAAACTGGCAGACTGAGGGTGTCAGATATTGGAGTCTGTTCCAAAATCCACCTCCTCACAGGACTCCATTTTTTTGGCCATAAATGTAGTCTATTTTAGAAATATCTTGATGTGTTGTCTCTTGTCTTCGCCACATACACGCTAAGACCCAGAGAGTGGGAAGTGATCCAGCAATAGGTGTGTGGCTGCTGAAACAGGGTTATATTTTTTTTAGGGCTGCAATCCCTGAATTGGAGAGAGGTTATGAAGTATATATACTGTATCTTTCAAAGAAATGGATAAATCAAAGTTGTCTGCAGGAGGGGGACGAAGAAGCTTGTTTGGATATTTTTTTTTTAATTGAGTAGAAAGGGAAAGACATCAAACTTGGGAGTAGAGATTATTTTTAAAACAGAGAGATAAGGTAAATGTCCCTGCAAGTTTAGTTTTTCTCTCCTTTAGCAAATTCATGCAGCTTTGATGTCTTCACATTTATGAGATCATGCCCTCAGGGATCTAAGGTCAAATCAGAGTCCACACTCACCACACTACCTTTTATAAGCTGTATTCCTTCATTATTTTAATAGGTGAAAAATGAGGGATTAGGGTTAGGGAGCAGAAGGAGCAGGGAAATGTGGCTTGCTTTCTTCCTCACTTTGTTTCTCTATTTCCCTTGCTCCCTTTTCCTTCCCTCTCTTTAAAAATCTTTTTATTTGTGAAAATTTTTATGGAATAAAGTATACATATATTGTAACGAAATTTCCAATTTTAATCACTTTCAATTGTATAGTTCTGTGCCAATAAATGCACTTATATTGCGTAACCCTCACCACCATCCATATTGGGAATTTTTTCACCTTCCCAAACTGAAATTCTGTTCCTATAAACCACTCCCCATTTCCCCTCCCCCAGCTCCTGGCCACCACCATTCCACTCTCTGTGTCTGTGAATTGACTCCTCTAGGCACCTCACAGAAGTGGAATCATGCAGTATATTTCTGTGTATCATGTGTATGCATGTATTTCTGTGTACCATGCAGTATATTTCTTTTGTGCCTGGCTCATTTCACTTAGCAGAATGTCTTCCAGGTTCATACATGTTGTACCATGTCTCTTTTTTAAATGGAAATGACAATGGAAAAGAAGAGACTGGTGAAGAATCTAGCAAATGTTGGTTTTCTGAGCATATTTTTCATAGGATGAAGGAGACCACATCATCTTTGACAGTGACAGACATGACAAGCAATAAGTCCCAGTGATAACTGTGTGAAATGCTGGGTTTTGAAAGACAGACATATTCCTTATTAATGTTTCCCAGGGAATTTCAGAGAGTATCATGTATTAGGAGCTGATTTCCAGCAGGTTTTGTTATCTTTTGGAGAAGTCCTTAGGGGTAGAACTGTTTCCCTGTTTCCCTTTACCTGGCCTCCTCTCAGATTGCTTTTTGAGGGCAATCATGTCTGGAGCTATTTGGTATGATTTTATTAGAAAGATTACTAAGGGATTAACTAGAGTATGAAACCTATGAGGCCATGTTGAAAGGAAAGTGAAATTACGGAGCCTGGTGAAAGAAAGCTCAAAGGGACTTCAATAAACTTCAGAAAGATAAATGGATTTTAGAGCATGCTGATCAGCTTTCTCCTTCCATCTCCAAAGGGGAACAGTGGGCAAAAGTGAGGATCAGTGAAAAAGTTAGGTACAAGGAAGTACTTCCAGGCACAAATAAGGTGAGCAGAAGTCTTTTTAATATTTATTTTTAATTGAAGGATAATTGCTTTACAATTTTGTGTTGCTTTTTGCCATACATCAACATGAATCAGCCGTAGGTATACACATATCCCCTCCCTCCTGAACCTCCCTCCCATCCTACAAGGTTGTCACAGAGGACTAGGTTGAGGGGGAGCAGAAGGTTTTTGAAAGTCAATATATTATACCTCAAGCCTACTGCTGAGTAAGAGGAAGATGCACCTACATGCACAAATACACATAATGCAATTCAATTAACATGAGGGTCAAAATAGACAAAACTAAACTATATTGTAGAGGGAGGTGCATAAATGTAATACAACTATAATGAAAACCAAGGCAACAATTGTCCCAAAAGTCAGGATGGTGGTTACGTACAGTGGAGGATGGAGCCTTCTGGGGTGTTGGCATTGCTGTCTTTCTTGACCTGTGTGGTAATTACAGGGATGTTTGCTTTCTAATCATCAGTTCAACTGTACATTTATGTTTTAGGTGTGTCAGTTGTATTTCCCAGCATAGCATATATTTAAATGACACTACATTTTCATTTGTTTTGGGTAGTTATGATTGGAGGCAAAAGGTAACCAGAAGACCTTCAAGTGTTACAATCAAGCATAAGATTGTGTATATGCATATGGCTGTTTTGAGACTACTATTTTTGTTTGATGGGGTGCTCAGTTGCTTCAGTCATGTCCTACTCTTTTGAGATGCTGCTGACTGTAGCCCACCAGGCTCCTCTATCCCTGGGATTTTCCTGGCAGGAATAATGGAATGGGTTGTCATGCCCTCCTTCGGGGGATCTTCCCAAACCAGGGACTGAACTCACGTCTCCTGCACTGCAGGCAAATTGCTTTGCTGCTGAGCCACCATGGACAGAGGAGCATGGCAGGCTGCAGACCATGGGGTCACAAAGAGTTGTATTATTTTTGTTTACTTGTTGATATTATTTTGGGCTTCCGAGGTAGCACTAGGGGTAAAGAATCCACCTGCCAGTGCAGGAGATGTAAGAGATGGGGGTTCAATCCTTAGGTCAGGAATATCCTGTGGAGAAGGAAATGGCAACCCACTCCAGTATTCTTGCCTGGAAAATCCCATGGACAGAGGAGCCTTATGGGCTATAGTTCATGGGGTTGCACAAGAGTACACGACTGAAGCAACTTAGCATGCATGCATGCATGATATTATTTTAGCCTTCTGGGTGTTTGGTTTCATCTGGTCTGGGTTTTGTTTGTTTGTTTTTACACAAGGCAGAACAATACCAAGGGCTTCCCTTGTGCCTCAGCTGGTAAAGAATCCACCTGCAATGAGGGAGATGTGGGTTCGATCTCTGGGTTGGGAAGATCCTCTGGAGAAGGGAAAGCCTACCCACTCCAGTACTCTGACCTAGAGAATTCCATGGACTGTATAGTCCACGGAGTTACAAAGAGTCAGACACGACTAAGCGACTTTCACTTTCAGAGCAATACCAAAGCCTGGAGAAGGGTATGCTCTCTGTTCTCCAGTTATGCCCTTGGAACTAGTAAGAAGGCATTTGGGGGCATTTGTGGAGCTTTGACTTCCAGGCTGCAGAGTGTGTTGGCATCTGAATGAAGCCATCTGGCTTCAGGTCTGTATTACTGACCAGAGGGCCCATTTGGCATCCAGAATCAGGACCACATTTCAGATGGAGAGAGAGCTCCAGTCCTGTGGGTATGCATTCCCTCCCCCCAGGTGAGGGTGTGTTGTACTATCAAGACAGGGTGGTGGCAAGGAAGGCACAGAGCCAGAAAAGACATGGGATCTAACCCTGCTGCTTCCCCAGTTCCCCATGGGACTTTTACAGAGCCGGCTAGCATCTTTGTGCCTGTTTTCTCAACTTGTAAAATGAGTGTGATGATTTCTACCTTCTCTGAAGGTTGGCATTAACTGTGAAGACCAAGTTGATGTGGGAAATTGCTTTGAAAAGTCTAAAGAAATTGCTTTGAAAAGTCTAAAGATATATATATATATATAAGGCGATGTATAGCAGGGGAGAGAAAGAACATAAATCCCCAGTCCCCAGATTGTATCACTAAGAGAAAATGAGGGCAAAGCCTGAAACTCAGTACTTGTTCCCATAGAACCCAGTGACAGCAGCCAGGTGCTCAGGCACAGACCATATGTCTCCAGCCTCAAGGAAAAGTTGTGTGTGGGGGGAGGGGTCTAAAGGAAACAGGTGACAAGTTCAGTGCATGTCAGGCAGAAAGATAAAATAAATGTCATCACCTGTGCCTTTCTTTTCTATTTTCTTTCGGATTAGATTTTCAGAGGTGCCCTGAGTGAGGGCGATGCCCAGTGATGCTGATGTTTTCAAAGCAGAGCGATCTCTTGGCAGAAACATGGGGGTGATGCTGCGAATGTACTCAGAATGTACTCAGAAACAAGGTCATAATCTCTGGGCTGCCTTGAAAGCTTCACAGGGATTTTTGGAGGCGAGGCCTTACCCCTCACACTGCCCCCAGTCATAAAAATGTTGAGTGGGACTCTTTGTATTGTATTGTTGTTAGCCTGCCATGGTTCCTGTTAGCAGGCCAGGACTGCTTCACGCCTGACTTTCTTACTAACATTCTGATTGGAACCTGTCATCCAGTACCTCATGCAGGAAAAAAGCCTGACCCTCCTGCAGGGGACCTCTCAGACCACTAGAATCAGGGGAAGAAATGATGGCTATAGTGCTGTTTCCCAACCAGAGAAGATCACCACCACCTCCTCCCCACCATTTCTCCTAGGGCTTTGGAAATGTTGGGGAAATGTTTTGGTCATCGCACTGATTGGGGAATGTCCTTGGCACTTAGTGGGTGGGAACCAGGAATGCTCAGTGTTTCACATTGGGTAGAAACACAATGCTTCCTTGGTGGCTTCCCAGGTGGCTCAGTGGTAAAGACTCTGCCTGCTAATGCAGGAGACATAGGTTTGATCTCTGGGTCAGGAAAATCCTCTGGAGAAGAAAATGGCAACCCACTCCAGTATTCCTGCCTGGGAAATCCCATGGACAGGGGAGCCTGGCAGGCTATAATCCATGGGATCACAAAAGAGTTGGACATGACTTAGCGCCTAAACAAAAACAAAGAAACACAATGCAGTGAAGATGTGTTCTACTCCAAATTCCAGTGGTGACCCTTTTGAAAAACATTGCACAGACTCACCCAGAGGAACCCAGGAAAGGGAGTCTCCCAACCAGAGTTGATGGTACACGTCCACTCATTCATTCATTCATGTACTCATTCATTCACTTCACAAGTGTTCACTGAGTACAAGCTTGCAGCCAGGTCCCATGTATGGTCCTGAGGTTTCAGAGTCTCTGCCTCAGAGAGCTCACAGTCTAGCAGGACAGGCATAATGAGATCATGACATCATAATGTGATGAGTACCCTGGTAGAGGTGTGGACAGAGGCCCAGCAGGCAGAGATGGGAGAGAGAGAAAGACTCTACAGAAGCTAGGTGCCTCAGAGAGGAGTCCACATCTGACATCAGGGTGGGTTCTCAGAGATGAATAGGACTTTGCCAGTTGGAAAAGGGGAAAGGGGAGGGTATGCCCAGGGCCATGAGGGGCTGGTGTGACTGGAGTGAGTGTGGACCATGCAGGAGAGAAGAGGTTGAAAAGGTCAGGTTAATGAAGGCCTGATCTCAAAGGATCTCATATGCCCAAGAGTTTGACATTACTCTGTACATCCAGCCCACTGCAAACATGGGGTGGTGACACTTGTGTCCACCCCTAGACATCTTTGTGCACCCCCTTTCCTCTCTCTCAGATCCCACAGCCTCCCCTCTTTCCCAGCCACTCAGCTCTCCCATTGTCACTGTCACCTGATGGGAAGGAGACTGAGTTAGCCCTTCCAGGGGGCTTCTCTCTTTATCGACAGACAAGGTGAACGCTTAACAACCAATGGCATTCTAGATGTCAGTGGAGAGTCTTTGGTGGGGAGACTTTGAAGAACTCAATGCTAAAGAGACAGCATGGAGGCTTTGTTC
>SJYQ01005019.1:21301-41584 GCA_006410935.1 Redunca redunca
CTTGGACACATTATGGGAGGAAGAGGGTGGAACTAATCGAGAGAGTGGCATGGGAACATATACATTACCATATGTAAAATAAATAGCCAGTGGGAATTAGCTGTATGATGCAGGGAGCTCAACCTGCGTTGAGACAGTGCTCTGTGACAACCTAGAGGGGTGGGATGTCGGGGAGAGGTGAGGGAGGTTCAACAGGGAGGAGACATATGGATACCTGTGGCTGATTCATGTTGATATATGGCAGAAACCAGCAAAATGTTGTAAAGCAAATAGATTGCAATGCCAGTGTGAGCGTGTTTGAGGTGCCTGTCTGAGTAGGTGATATTGTGTCTGTCTGTGAGCAATATTAATAGTTCCTGCCTCAAGGACTGCTGTGAGAATGAAATGAATTAGTACAGGTAAGGTGCTTACCACAGGACCCAACCCCTAGTAAGCCCTCTGTAAATGCAGGCTCTCATCATTATTTTGGGCTTCCCTGGTGGCTGAGATGGTAAAGAATCCACCTACAATGCAGGAGACCCAGGTTCAGACCCTGAATCAGGAGGATCCCCTGGAGAAGAGAATGACTTCTTGCTTGGAGAACTTAATGGACAGAGGAGCCTGGCAGGCTATGGTCCATGGGGTCTCAAAGAGTCAGACATGACTGAGCAACTAATGCTTTCATCATTATTTCAGAATCCAGGGCCAGGGTCCAGTCTGGGGAAGGGGGTACTTGCTGACCAGGATGGAGATGAGGATTTTATACTAAGACTTAGTGACCATCTTTGGCTAGTTTCAAGTATGTGCCCAGACCACATCCTAAGCCTAGAACAATAGAATTTTTCATCATGTGGCTTATCAAAATGTGAATTTTGGCAAGTGGAGCTATAATTTGGTGTCCATTTGGGTTTGCTTTTTCGGTCTCCTCTTGGGGGCACATGGCAGGTGGGACGCTCTTGTTGTACAGATGGGGCAGGCCTTTCTGGAGGCCCGGGTCAGCAGGTCTGGCCTCCTGTGTGGGAACACGAAATAGAAGCAGCATAGCACTGAGGGCCAGAGCCAGGGAGATGCATTCAAAAGAAATGATCTTGGGAGCGGGGGCTGGATGAGGGAAGAAAAACTTCGCTGGAAAAGAAAGGAGAAAAATGGGGGGAAAAAACTGGGAAGCACAAAATCCATAAAATCATCCAGCTGCCCGAAACTGAACTTCCATTGTTTTCTGTGTTCTTTTGGGAAGAGGAGGGGTGACTTGTCCAGCGTTCAGTGGAAACTTGTTGATTGACACCGAGTTGGGCACAAATTCAGTGTGAGTGTGCCTTCAGCTATTTATTTGGTTTTTTTTAAAAATTGCACCCTTTGCAGTTAAGACTGTTTAGTTTCTCCTGGCGCCCTGGGGGTAGTGAGTTTAGATTGTTAAAATAGCAGCCATTAACACTCTCTGTGTTATGACACTGTCCTCCCTGCCCCCTTTCAGAGGAATTGGGCAAGAGGTTGTTTGACACAAGTGAAATTCTCCTCTCCCCGCTGAGAGAAGCAAGAGGAGAATCCTCTGAGTCAGAGCACGTTCGCCTAGCCCTCAACCCACCCTGCCTCCAAGCCTCCCTACACTCCCACTCACACCCCCGTGACCCCCACGCACACACTCCACCACACTCCCTCAGTCACACCCACACCCATCCCACGAGCTGGAGCAACCCTGGAGAGCCCATATGCTTTCTCGCTGTTCTTTTGTTTTGCTTTCCTTTATTTGCTGTGTTTTGATTTGAAATCAGTCTTTGGGATTAAATTAGATAATTATTTTTTCATGTTATTAATAGTGCTGTGGAGGGAGCATGTAAGGACTTTCTCCTCTGGGCTGGCCGTGCTTGCTTCTCCCGACTCAAACATACAATACTGACTTTCACTGATCAATCACCCTGGTCTCTGTTAGACTTTGCATACCATACCTCTTGGGCAAAGAGCCCAGGGAGCTCTAAAACATTGCATGCATTGCAGAATTATGTAGATTATTCATAGATCTGTTTAAAAGGGAATTTTTCATGAAAGGACCAGGAAGCTCTGACTTTCACAAAGGCCCTGGGGAAAGATCAAAGGAGCAGTCAGTAAGAGTATGTGTGGAGTGGCTGAGCTCCCTGAGCAGGCCAAAGCAGAGTTGCCCGCTGTCTGGGAAGGTCAGCAGCATTGGTCACAGCTGGACAGCTGTGAGGAGCCTAGGTCTAGGAGGCATGGAGAAGTTTTGTGTTCTCTGCAACATCCTTGGGGCATGTTGTCTATATCAGTGCTGTTAAACAGAACTTGTTGCGGTGATGGAAAAACTCTACATTTTGCACTGTCCGATAAGGCAGCCAGTGGCACATTTGGTTGTTGGTCACTTGAAATGTGACTGCTATGACTGAGGAATTGCCTTTTACATTTTATTTAATGTCAGTGAGTTAAAATATCAGTAGACACGTGTAACCAGTGGCTTCTGTAGTAGATGGCATGATGCTGGACCATTTACAGGTTACTTTTCTGCTGCGCTGAATTTAAGTTTGTACCTTCCTAAATCTCTTGAGGGCAGGAATCATATTCTGTGACCATAGAAAATCATATCTTGAAGAATTTTTATTTCCAGCCCCCTCCCCTCACATTTGACAAATTGGAACACTAAGAAAGACTGTAAAACTTACCTGAAACCACAGCTCTCCTTATGATTAGGGGTGCCTGGAACCCTGCTGCATGGACTGTGTTTCGGCCCCATCTCCCTTGCAGAGAAACTTCAAAAGAACAAATGTCCTCTTCCTTTCCACTTTCTTCACTGCTTATAAATGAGATGAATCTGCTGATATTTGAAAATAATCTGGAGTATCTGGAAAAGGTCAGTCCTCATCCCAATTCCCAAGAAGAGTAGTACTAAAGAATGTGTTAACCATTGGACAGCTGTACTCATCTCCCATGCTAGTAAGGTCATGCTTAAAATCTTGGATTCTAGGCTTCAGCATTATATGAACCAAGAGCTTCCAGATGCCCAAGTTGGGTTTAGAAAAGGCAGAGGCACCAGAGCTCAAATTCCCAACATTCACTAGATTGTAGAGAAAGCTAGGGAATTCCAGAAAAACATCTACCTCTGTTTCATCTACTACACCAAAGCCTTTGACTGTGTGGATCATAATAAACTGTGGAAAGCTCTTAAAGCAGTAGGAATACCAGACCATCTTACCTGTCTCCTGAGAAACCTGTATGTGGGTCAAGAAGCGACAGTTAGAACTCTGTATGGAAGAACTGATTGGTTCAAGATTGAGAAAGGAGTATGACAGGGCTGTCTGCTGTCACCCTGTTTATTTAATCTGTACACTGAGTACATCAGGAGAAATGCTGGGCTGGATGAGTTACAAGCTGAAATTAAGACAGGCAGGAGAAACATCAACAACCTCAGATATGTAGATGATACCACTCACCACTCTAATGGCAGAAAGTGAAGAAGAACTAAAAAGCCTCTTGATGAGGGTGAAGGAGGAGAGTGAAAGAGCAGGCTTAAAACTAAATATTAATAAAACTAAGATCATGGCATCCGGCATTACTTCATGGCAAATAGAAGGGGAAAAGGTGGAAGTAGTGACAGATTTCCTCTTCTTGGGCTCTAAAATCACTGCGGATGGTGACTGCAACCATGAAATCAGAAGACGTTTATCTATTGGCAGGAAAGCTATGGAAAACCTAGACAGTGTGTTGAAAAGCAGAGTCATTACTCCGCTGACAAAGGTCTATATAGTCAAGGTAATGGTCTTCCCAGTGGTCACATATCGTTGTGAGAGTTGGACCATAAAGAAGACAGGACGCCAAAGAATTGATACCTTTTGAACTGTACTGGAGAAGGCTCCTGAGAGTCCCTTGGACAGCAAGAATATCAAACTAGTCAGTATTGAGGGAAATAAACCCTGAATATTCATTGGAAAGACTGATGCTGAAGCTGAAGCTCCAGTATTTTGGTCATCTAATGTGAACAGCTGACTCATTGGAAAAGTCCCTGATGTCGGGGAATAATTGAGGGCAGAAGAAGACGGCATCAGAGGATGAGATGGCTGGATGGCATCACCGATGCAATGGACATGACCTTGGCCAAACTTTGGAAGATGGTGATGGACAGGTAGGTCTGGCGTGCTGCAGTCCACAGGATTGCAAAGAGTCGGACATGCCTGGGCGACTGAACAATAACAACGACTGGAGTATCTTAATCTCCTCATGTGCCAAGGCACAGTGTAGGCTCTGGACAAATGTTTGTGGAATGAATTAATCCTCTAAGTCTTTTCAGTTATGTATTGTCTTTTATGTTATATTTTCCAAGAAAATATGTTGGTCTCAGTTAGTGTATTTGACTTAGCCAGTGCTCATGATGTCTCAGCTGAGGGAGAAGGGGCCTATGCTCTGCAGATGTGGCCCTGGCCTGTGCAGTTGTTCAAGTATAGACTAGAGAAACTTCTTGAAGCTGCCTGGCAGGCTGATGAAATGCTGTAGCTCTTGTGATCCAGGCCCCATCTGCATTCCTAATTCTCTAGACTTCATGGTAACCAGGAACTTCAGGCATGACTCCCCCGGTTCTCTACTTTTCTTCTGGCCAAACACAATCACCTAGGAACGAAAGGTTCCACAAGTAGGACTTGGGCTCTGTAGCTCACTGGTCACACAGAATGGAGAGAAGGCACCCCATCCAAACTAACTTCCAAATCTACTGCTGACAAGGAAGACTATTCAACTCACAGGTCCAAGCACAATATCCATTCAACTTGTTTCTTCTCTCCCTGTTTCCCAGCCCAGGCCTTTGCCCCCAACCCAGAGCCACCAACAATAACTCAGCACTAGCTGAACTAAGGCAAAACCTGTTCATAGCCACCCAGTGCTGAGCTTCAGCCAAGAAGCTGGCTCCCCCAGGCAACATTTCCAAGAGCCAGGCCAAGGAAGGGAGCAAATGGCCCGCGTCCCATCTGCAGTGAAGTGGCCAGCATGTTTGCTGGTACCACCTAAAGAAGGAGTGATCCAGTGCTGAGATAGAAGGCATCCAAGGGACCCGCCCAGCCCTAAAATCTTAAGCCCAAGTATAGTCATTGGATGCCAAGGACACTGGAGAAAGCCTTTGGAGCATGTAGAAAGAACACCAAGCCAGTTGGAGTGCTTGCTAAGCCAGCCCAGAATTCCTAGCATTCCAGCCACACCATATACACCCCCACCCCCAGAGGGCAGCCAGTGGCCACAGTGGAGGCTGCATCCACCAGGCTGAGACCCTCATCAGCCTCTCCAAGAGTCTGCTCCTTCACTTAGGGCCAGCCTGCCTACCCTGTGCTGCTGGGTTCAGGGAGGTGGACAAACCATTCTGCCGAGTTTAGCCTAAGAATCTCACTTGCCATGGAATCTCCAGGCAGTGAATCATTTTGAGCCAGCACTTAAGCAGCTTTCCACTGAGTCATCCTGAGGACTGTCAGGTTCACTAATCCTGACATATACTGTGTATATCCTTTGTTCTGATCCTGTCCCCATCTTGATGCTGAGGGAGAGGGGCTGCTAAACAACAGAGCTGTAAAGATGTGCTTTATTGGAAGTCATTTGTATCAGGGCTCCCTTTGCTTCTCTGTCTCCACAAAGGCCTGAAGCACTCAGTAAAATCCTGCCCGTACCAACTCTTGATCTGTGTGTGCTCTCAGCTACATAGCTACCAAGAGTGTATATTCTTTACTCCCAGTGGCAGTGCATGTTGGATTTCTTTTCCAGACCCTCCATGGATCCGTTTCCATTTGACATCTTCTTAGACCAGGGGTCTGGAGAAGGAAGTGGCAACCCACTCCAGTATTCTTGCCTAGAGAATCTCATGGACAGAGGAGCCTGGTGGGCTGCTGTCCATAGGATCGCACAGAGTTGGACACGACTGAAGCAACTTAGCATGTATGCATGCATTGGAAAAGGAAGTGGCAACCCACTCCAGTATTCTTGCCTGGAGAATCCCAGGGACAGAAGAGCCTGGTAGGCTACCATCTATGGAGTCACACAGAGTCAGACACGGCTGAAGCGACTTAGCAGCAGCAGCAGACCAGGGGTGAGGATTTTTTTTTTTTCTGCAAAGAATCAGATAGTAAATATTTTAGCTTTGCAGACCTACAGTCTCTGTTGCAACAACTTTTCTGTAGTATGAAAGCAGGCACAGACTATGTAAATGAATGGGCATGGTCCACTAAAACTTTATTTACAAGACAAATTGCAGATCAGATTTGACCCATGACCCCTGCTCTAGACACAATGGACTAAATCCAATTAGTCAGGGAGACCTGGTTTCAGCTGCTCAAGGGACTACAAGGAAGGGACCACTGTTTTATCCTCAATTCCTTGAAGGAAGAGATTTTAAAAAATCAGGAGTATTTTTCATCTTTCCCAATTTGAATATGAAAATCTGTTCTTGGTCAGATACCCTATAACAATCAGAATAGGCTAAATTATGATGCAGTCACAACCTACAAATCTCAGTGGCTTGAACCAACAAAGGTTTATTCCTACTCACACTGCATGTCTGTCTTAGCTCAGCACATATCATTCTCATCTGGGGACCCTGACTGACAGAGTCTTGCCCTATGGAGATTAGTGCCAGTGGCATGGGACAGGAACAGAGCAAGTTGTGTCCTGCCTCTTATGTACTTCTGCCCAGAAGTGACACGATTACTTCTGTTCATGTGCCATTGCCTGGAGCAAGTCATGTGGCCACACTTTGACTTCTGGGGGACTGGGAAGTACAGTGCTGCTGCGTGTCCAGCAGAAAGAGAGGTGGAATATTGATAACCAGCCCTAATGTCTACCATACACTCTAGGAACTGCTTCCCCGATTTCTTCTTCATGTCCTTCCTTGCCTAGCCCTTAGGTGATCTGGCCTAAGGTCTATTTTCCCAACCCTGCCTGATTTTCCCTCAGTCTTGCTGGTCATTGGCATTGACACATGAAGAGATAGCTTAGGAACTAAAGGACTGGGATAGTAATCATTCCTTTAAATGTTGTAGCGACCATCCATGAACATGAAATCAGACCTCCCAGCCAATTTCTTCAGGCCATTGGATCCAAGGATTGATTGTCCTTGGGCAACAGGCTTGAGAACAATTGGGCTTCTCATGCTTCTGCGTTTGATTTTACTTTACTTAATGGGAATTATAGGATTCCCTAAATATAGGGAATATAGGAACTTCCTTATAGCTCAGATGGTAAGGAATCTCTCTCCAATTCAGGGGACCTGGGTTCAATCCCTGGGTCAGGAAGAATCCTCTCGAGAAGGAAATGGAAACCCACTCCTGTATTCTTGCCTGGAGAATTCCATAGACAGAGGAACCTAGTGGGTTATGGGGTCTAGGAGTCTCAAAGAGTCAGACATGACTAAGCAACTAACACACACACACAATGGGAATTTTAATCCAAGCAGAAGTTCTCTGCATATTGACTCTGGGCATTTCCTGCCCTTCAGGCTATGGAGAGCAGTTGTCAAGATGGAAGAGGGAGAATGAATGGTAGGAAGTGGTATTAGGGGATATTAATGCATTATTATGGGCTACCTACCTTTTCATGCATTGGAGAAGGAAATGGCACCCCACTCCAGTGTTCTTGCCTGGAGAATCCCAGGGACGGGGAGTCTGGTGGGCTACCGTCTATGGGGTCACACAGAGTTGGACACGACTGAAGCGACTTAGCAGCAGCAGCAGCATGGGCTACCTTGAAACTTATAGCAAATGATTTCAGGGGAGGGAGTAAAGATGGAATAATTAGGATAAGCTAATTGCTCTGACAATCCCAACATCTCAGTGGCTAAACACAACAAGGGCAATGATGTGGGGAGGGAAAGGTCTGCTCCATGGAAGACCACCCTTCCCAACTCATGACAACGAAAATTGTCTCCCAACATTGCTAAACGTCCCTTGGGGGAACATTAACCTCAGTTGAGAACCACTGCCGCTGTCCCAAAGTATTTGCAGACATACCTTCACTTCCCAGGATCCTCATCTTGAGTTATATGTATTTCAACATTTCTTGTAGACATGGGTGTTGGAGACAAAGATTATGGTTGGTAGGGAACACAGTTATAAGATCATTTGCATTTGTACCCCCATGGGACATAGATTGAGGCAATGTGGAACCAACACTGTTCACATACAGCCAGAACTGGAGTAAAAAGCCTTTTCAAGACCCATTAACCTTTGAGAAGCCAGCTTAGTTCTAGGGCTATGGAAGGTTCTGAAGAAATGAGCTCTACAACCAGAAGCCCTAAAGTGGTGGTGCTTCTCAAACTTGAATGTACACACGAAGCTCTGGGAATTTGCAGATGCTGATTCAGGAGATCTGGATGGGGGAGGTGGTCTGAAATTCTGCATTTCTAACTAGTTCTCAGGTGACACTAATGCTGCTGGTTCCCATACAACATCTGAGTAGAGTGTTGGTGATCTGTGAGAAGAGAAGCTGACCATCCAACACCATTTGTAGTTCTGTAGAGGGAATTGTTCTGTTCCAAGATGATTTCTTTGGCTGAGTAACTAATAAGGTAATCTGCAGTGTTTAAAACATCCCTTCCCTCTCCCATTCTCAAGAAGGTATAACCCAGTGTTATAGCTTCGTCCCCCACCCTTTCTCTCATTCTCCCCAACCATTTGAGGGTAACATGAGTTGAGGTAGTCAGGTACTTCCTTTTGATCCACTACCTTCTTTTTTTAGATCTTCTCTGTGCCTGTATGTGTGATGGACAGAGAGTGGTTTCCTTTTCAGAGGCAACAGTGAGAAGAACTTAGGAAAAGCAATTAGAGTGACAAAAAAAAGATTTAGTGTTGGGGGCTATTTTATCCCAGCTATAGATTCAGATAAGGCAACCTAGATCTTGGGAGCAGTGCCCTGCAGCTCCACGTCTTGGGCCTGAGACCTTGTCTCCAGTTCTGGTTTGATCACTTCCTAACCTTAGTTTCCTCATCTGTAAAGGGAGATAATAACAATGTCTACCTCGAAAGGTGGCTATGGGAGGAGAAAAGAGCTAATGAACATGAATATACAACATAAACATGAGTCAGTAATGATCAGTTGCTAGTGTTATTGATGCTACTACTGCAGTTACTGTAACTGTGGCTCTCAGTTCTTTTCTGCCTCTAGATTGTCTGCCTGTGCCTCACTCCCATCAGTGACATTTTTCACTCTGCTCAGTGTTTCCCAATCTAGGATGGGCCAATGAGGGGAGCTTGAAAACTGCTCCCACCGGAGAGCGTGATCCACTTGAGAACTGAGGTCCTGTTTTGAGAATTACTGATCCAAAGCTGTTATTGAGCCTCATACTGCTTTTTCTAGCCTTAGCAAATCCAAAGATGGTAACAAACCTTGTGTACTTACTTAATCTTTGAGCTCTTCAATCACCTTCCCCTCTAATAACTTTATAATGAGGAGAGGGGCCATCATATGAATGCCTGGTTGCCAGAAGAAGAATCCCACTTTCAAACTGGAAATTTGCATGCATCGGTGACATGTCTTTAGTATTCATGCTTCCATTTTCTGAGGGACAGTCACCACCCCAGGGCAATCAGCGATGGAGTCCTTTTAAATCTAACATGTCCTTTTGTTCTCTATATTGTGTATGCTCACCTTGTTCCTCTTTGCCTGGCAGGAACTTTGGCTTCAGTTCTTAAAGGATTTCCTAGGAGGAGGAACAGGATACTTTCTACTTTCCTCTAGTAGTTTGGTGACTTGGCAGATGTGCTGCCTCCTCGGGTCTCCAGGAGGAGGTGGACTGTGTCTTCCCAACAGCGCTGGACTGTTCCAGCAGCCCTGAGGCTTCATCTGCCACCACCTCCCCTGTAGCCTCTGCCAATGGCCTCCAGGGACCAGTTTCTGAAGCCTGCTGCTAACACGTTTCCAAACACAACAAAAAGCGTGTTTGGGGATAAGTTTTCTCAATTAATCCTCAAGTACTGAATGCCTCTTTTCTTCCTTTAGTCTGTAATGTGATAGCAATAGGCTCTTTCACTAGCCTCCTGATAAGTCCTCCCTCCAAGCCCACGGCCTCTCCAGTCATCCCAGCACAGTCTTCCAGAAATGTAAATCTCCATCAAATAACTGCATTGCTCAGATCACTTTACTGGCTTCTCATCGTGTACAGGAACAATCCAAACTCCACGGCTGGACTTCTTTGTCCAGTGCCTAATGTCACTGGGCTGTAGTTGCAAGGGCCAGACTGTATGTTTCGTTAATAGTGCTCTAGAGTATTTCACAGGGGGTGTTTTCTCTTGCTTTGCAGAGGTTGCACATGAAAGAAAGAAAAGATTCAGGAGATGATATGTAGCTGGGTTGGAGAAACATTCAGCTAGGTCTCAACAGAAGTGGCAGCCGGGTCTCAATTCAGTACTTTAGAGTGTCCATGAGATGGCAAACATCCACATCCTCAAAATATCTAGCTACTCTATGTGGTGTAGGGCAGGACTTCCCAAAGGGTGTTCCTGGGATGTTCATAGCTGTTAAACAGATGAGAGGGCCTTCCCAGGTGGCTCAGTGGTAAAGAATCCACCTGCAAGGCAGGAGATGCAGGAGACACGGATGTAATCCTTCGGTCAGGAAGACCCCCTGGAGGAGGCCATGGCAACCTGCTCCAGTATTCTTGCCTGGGGAATCCTATGGACAGAGAAGCCTGGCGGGCTACAGCCCATGGGGTCAGAAAGAGTCGGACAGGACTTAGCGACTCAAAAACAACAGATGAGAAAAAAAGAGGTCTGGTGGCTCAGGAAAGTCAGTTGGAGAAAATGCTGGGTTCTAGTTGAACAGGTTTGTTTACTCTGGGATTTCTGAGATCATCTTTAACACACCGAGAAGGATATTGTGAGCAGACTATGGATCTTTTCCCAACTGTATCTGAAGCACAGAATTTTGTTTTCACAGAGCATCTTGTGGACTAGTAGTGCTCTGCGCAGCAGACTTGGGAAATGCTGGTGTCGGCAATACAAAGGAATGCTTGACCGCACTCCCCGCTGTCTCGACCAGATGCCTCACATTGTTTCTGTAAATGCTGCTTGAGGGTACTGACTAATTTGTCCATTTCAAAGGGTCATTGACCTTCAAAAAAAAATAAAAGCCTGGTTCCCAAAGGTTTAGAACTAACCAAGTAACAGTAAAACTCATTCTTAATTTATTTAGGGAGAGGAGGAAGACAGTAAGTGACACACATGTTACCACAAAACCTGTCATTAACAATTAGGTGTCATGCAGAAGAGTTGATTTAACATTTTCATCTCAACTGTAAGTCGACTTATTACAGCATTGGATAATTTAAAAATTAAAAAAAAATCATATCATTAGCAAAAGAAAAAGAGGAACCTATCAGATTCACTGCAGAAGGGGTTCTTTGTGTTGGGCTACACACCCAAGTTCAGATGAACATTCGATAATTAGTCCCTGAAAACAAAGGGATTTGTGTTTTATCTTCTTCCTCAGTTGTTTGACTCTACCTTAGCAGGCTTCTCTTGCTCTCAGGTTTTGTGGCCCTGTGTAAAATTAGGAAACCTAAGTTTGAATCCTGGCTTTGGCAATAAATAATGGTGTCCCCTTGAAGGCTCTAGGTCTTATTTCCATCTCTGAAGAGAAGGCCATTTCCAGTTTCCTCTTGGAGATGTACATGGGAAACCCTAGAAGGGTAATGAGATTGGAATGGTCCATGGGCTGAATAATGGAGCTGACGATAAAGCTGTTCAGTAAAGTGGAAGAAGACATTTTGACAGGAAAGAGTGTAGAGGTTCCAATAACAGCCCTCAGCAAACAGAAAGCTGAAAATGAGTGTGCCTAGCCCTGAGGTGAAACCCACAGGCTCCTTGCTTTGTATTAAAATGGGGGGGGGGGGTGGTCAGCTCTTTTGGGTCATGGAATGCAGACCATTCTNTGAAACCCACAGGCTCCTTGCTTTGTATTAAAATGGGGGGGGGGGGTGGTCAGCTCTTTTGGGTCATGGAATGCAGACCATTCTTCCTGAAGACAGCATGTACCCTCAGATGCTCAAAACTCACTTCAGAATCATTCTCTATAGTCCTATTTATTTATCTCCAAGTCTCTTAAGACTTAAAGACCACCTTACCCCTGGAGGTATACACTTACCACTTAGCAAAATTAGTAATAGACCCTCAACATTCGAACACATGTCACTATTTGGATGTTTGTCTCTTTGTTCCGGTGATAGACAGGTCAAGACGGAAGCCCTGCCTCCTTTGCATTTGGTCATCACTCAGCAAGCAGTCCACCTGTTAGCAAGTGCTAGACTGTAGGATACAGACCGGCAGACCAGTAGAGTTGCTTCCAGAAATCAGAGTCTGTTTGATAGATGGTGAGGGCTGGGTAGGATTTGAAGAGGCAGAGGACCATCAGTGGCGGTGGTTGGGTCTAGCATGAGTCAGGGAGGAGCTGGCAAGGAACACAGTGGGGGTCAGGACTGGCTGGTCTGAGATAGAGTGTTCTTTAGCCAAGGGGAGGCATCTCCACGATGTGCTTTATCACCCTGGCTAGGCCATGCCATGATGCTGCTCCATATCCAGCTTTAGCTCCAACTGCTTGCCCACAGGCAGGTGACTGACACAGTGAAGCTAGAACTCCTACCTGAGAGGCAGCAAATCACAAGCTGAGGGGTCTCTCCTGGGTTGGCAGAACTCTCACGGGGTGTTTAAGCTCTGGACACCAGACTGCTGGAGCAGACTCAGTTATTCATATTTTTTTGCCTTCAGTTGGACTGCCCTTGGTTAACCTGGAGATAATCAGAATTAACTGTCCATGTTGCATGTAGCTTCTTTTCTCCCTAGTAAGTGTTAGTCGCTCAGTCGTGCCCGACTCTTTGTGACCCCATGGACTGCAGCCCTCTGTCCATGAGATTTTCCAGGCAAGGATACTGGAGTGGATTGCCATTTCTTTCTCCAGGGGATCTTCCCAACCCAGGGATCGAACCCGGGTCTCCTGCACTGCAGGCAGATTCTTTACCAACTGAGCTACAAGGGAAGCCCTTTTCTCAAAAAGTAGAATGTGGTTTGCTTCTCCTCTGTTCCTGTGAAGTAGAAACAAGTGAAACGACTAACCCCAACCAACACATACATACTCACAAAAGCAGAAAGTTCTTTAGGAAGTGAGGCCTAGAGATGCAAGGTGACAGTGGTCTCATCACACAGCCAGTCAGTGGCCCAACCCAGCCAAGAATACCTGTGCTCTTCTTTCCCAGATGGAGTGCCCGGCCTGCCAGCACCCTGCTTGCCTCCCAGAGGCAGGCTCACCTCTTGCACAAAACCTTTTCTCCAGCCCTCCTTCTCTGCATCTGTCTGACAAGACAGCATTTTCAGGCAGGGTCAGCTACTGACTGACAGGAGCTGAAACATGAATGGAAGTGGGATGAAAAACAGCCCGCAGATGGGTTCCGGATGAAAAGGGGGCCGGGCAGATGACTGTTTCCTCTCACTCAACACTTTCTTGGTTGGGACACAGTGTTGTGTCTGTCTGTATAGCTGCAGAGTGATCTGCTGACTCTGCTGCAGGAATTTCCTGGCCCGGGACCCCATGAGGATTGGCCTGGGGGTCGGAGTAGGGAGGCCACTAGTTGTGCTAAAGAGTCTCCTCGAAGATTCCAAATGGGAAAGCCCTCCTCGCATTGGCCCCCTGCTTTAGCTCAGCTGTCTGGCAGACCTACCACATCTCCCAAGGCAGATAACCCGTGGACAAGATGATAACTGAAGATCCACCCCCACGACCCCTTTGAGCTTCTCCCTTGGCTTTTTCATCTACTTTTGCTATTCTTGACCTGCCTGCCTGTCACCAGGATATACAGAACCTTCATTTTGTCCAGGCTTGCCCGGTGTTGATACTCAGCCTTTGTGTCTGCATTGTAGGAAGTTTCATCTTTTAGGGTTTTGGGAAAAAGCTTTATCTGAGATATAATTCATATCCTATTAATCCTTTTAAAGAGTACAGTTAAGTTGGTTTTAGTGTATTTACAAGATATTGCAACCACTGCCACTCTCTAATTCCAGAATATTTTCATCATCCCCAAAAGGAAGTCCCATACCCGCTAGCAGTCAGCAGTCCATTCTCCCCTCCCCTCAGCTCCTGGCGTGCACTGAGCTGCTTTCTGTCTCTGTGGATTTGCCTATTGTGGATACTTCATAAATATGAAATCATACAATGTGTGACCTTTTGTGTCTGGCTTCTTTTACTAAGCATAATGTTTTCAAGGTTCATCCATTCTAACTGAAATACATGTCATTGTATGATACACCACATTTTGTTTATCAATTCGTCCATTAATGGACACTGGGCAGTTTCCACCTTTTGACTATTGTGAATAATGCTGCTCTAAACATTCATGTACAGGGATCTGTTTGAATCCCTCCTTTCAGTTTTCTTCAGTTTATACCTAGAAGTGGGATTACTGGTTCATATGGTAACTCTAGGTTTAACTTTGGAGGAACTGCCAAGCTTTTTGGCATAGCAGCTGTACCACTTGACATTTTTACATTCCCACCAGTAGTACAAAATTTCCATTTTTCTCCACACCATTGCCAACAATTTATTATTCTCTTTTTTATTATAACCATCCTGGAGGGTGCAAAGTGGTGTCTCGCTGTGGTCTTTGTTCTCCCCACCACTACCACCTTGCTCTTTATTGATTGTTCCAATCTTCAGTATTCATTACCATGAACTTATTAAGCCTTTGGGAAAGTCAGGGCCCTACCCTAACTAGTACTTGAAGTTGGGCCATATTGAGCATTCTGGCAAAGCAGAAAAGAAGAAGAGAGGTTAGGGACACAGTGAACTGGCCACCTTTGGAAGCTCTACCGTAGCAGGAGCAGTCTGCTCTACTAGTCCTTTTTCTTTCCTCCAAAGAGACCTTTGAATGCAAAAATATTAGTAATACTTAGACAAGGCTTCTCTGAACAGATGAGACTAGAGCTGGGCCATGGAGAGTGGACAAAAGCAAAATGGACGAAGGTTGAAAGGGGAGAGGCATTCTGAACTGAAAAATATGAACTACTTTCCAAAGAACAGCTCAGTTACTGAACCAGAACAAAGATGAAAATCAAACCAATCAACAGTGGCTTTTGTTTAGTGTGCAGCAGGAGAAGAGACTGGAAATGATGGCCCGAATGCAGGGGGAGAATCGGTTTCTTTTCCCTTCGGGACTGCTAAGTCACAGACACACTGGTGACACTTCTGACCCATAAACCCACCTCTCTGAAACCCTCAGAAAGTCCAACACAGAGACTATGAGTTTGATAGATGGCTCTGGCCAGAACTCAGGTACTCAGCTAAAGAAGTCTCTCCTGGTGGGCTTCCCACTGAAATGGGGGGAGGGAGGGGTGAGTAGGGCAGATGGGTTGGTTGGAAGCTGAGGCAAAGAAGGATTCTTAGTGAACATGATAACAGAAGTGGTTCTAGTCACCACTCAGAATCTGGCAATATTTGAGAAGTCCTACACTGCAGATGGTGACTGCAGCCATGAAATTAAAAGACGCTTACTCCTTGGAAGAAAAGTTATGACCAAACTAGATAGCATATTCAAAAGTAGAGACATTACTTTGCCGACTAAGGTCCATCTAGTCAAGGCTATGGTTTTTCCAGTGGTCATGTATGAATGTGAGAGTTGGACTGTGAAGAAGGCTGAGCCCCGAAGAATTGATGCTTTTGAACTGTGGTGTTGGAGAAGACTCTTGCGAGTCCCTTGGACTGCAAGGAGATCCAACCAGTCCATTCTGAAGGAGATCAGCCCTGGGATTTCTTTGGAAGGAATGATGCTAAAGCTGAAACTCCAGTACTTTGGCCACCTCATGCGAAGAGTTGACTCACTGGAAAAGACTCTGATGCTGGGAGGGATTGGGGGCAGGAGGAGGAGGGGACGACAGAGGATGAGATGGCTGGATGGCATCACTGACTCAATGGATGTGAGTCTGAGTGAACTTCAGGAGTTGGTGATGGACAGGGAGGCCTGGTGTGCTGCGATTCATGGGGTCGCAAAGAGTCAGACACGACTGAGCGACTGAACGGAACTGAACTGAACAGGGCAGTGAAAGACAGTCATCTTAGTTTGGGCTGCTATAATAAAAAATATTAGAGACTAATGGCTTTAACAGCAAACGTTTATTTCTCACAGTTCAAGGGGCTGGAAAGTCAAGGTGCCAGCAAATCTGTTGAGAGATCACTTCGTGGTTCAGAGATAGTTATCTTCATCCTGTGTTCTCATAGCTGAGAGCAGAGATCATCTTCCCATTGTCTCTTATAGGGGCACAATCCCATTCATGAAGGCCCCAACTCCCACACACCTCACCTCACATTGGGGATTAGGTTTCTAACATAGGGATTTGGTGAAAAGGACACAAACATTCAGTCTATAACAGGCACTGTAAGGACTAGGCAGCCCCAGATTGTTTCCACTCCCAACCTGCTTTCTGCCTTCCAGAAACCACATCATTACAGGTAATAGTAATATAACAATAACAGCATTCAATGAGCATCTGTATGCACCTGGTACTGTGCTGAGCACATTATGTGTCTTAACCTCATTTCATCTTTATAACAACCTATGAGATGGGTATTATCAGCCCCATTTTATAGATGGGTGAATTGAGGCTCAAGAATGTTAAATGATTTGCTCAGCTATTAAGTGGTAACTAGTAGTGGAGGTGGAATTTGAGCTTGACAGCTCTCGGAGGCTGTGTTTTCAGTGATTGCCCCCACATTGAGCCTTAAATTCTGGAATGTTTCACATTACTTGCCCTGTCCTCTATAGCCTCATTATAAATAAAGCAGCAAGGGCCCAAGGTACAATTTAATTATCTAGAAAAAGAACCTATTTTCAGGATTTCCCTGGCAGTCCAGTGAAGACTCTCTGCTTCCACTGCAGGGGGTATGGGTTCGATCCCTGGTGGGGCAACTAACATCTCGTATGCCACAGGGCCAAAAATAAATAAATAAATAATAACCTATTTCCTATTTTCCAGTGTTGTCTTCCATTGGCACTGTGGTATGAATTAGTCAATAAGTGCTAACCTTCTCCTACCTCCAGCAAGGCCTCAATGTGATAGGACACAGAACAGTTAAGTTTTTATGGAGTAGGAGATTTGGGGGAAGATCTTAAAATCATAGTCCTCTGCCTAAGGACAACAGGTCTTGATAAGTCAACACTTTGAGCAGCCCAGGGCAAAAGAAGTGATAATGTTTGGAGCGCTGAAAGGAAGAAATCTAAATGGTAGGCTTTAGCTGATGGACCTGTTTGAAGCAATACCTTTGATTTCAGTGAGCCTCCCAAGGAAAAACTCACCTGCATGCCCATGGCCTCAGAGTGTGAGCAAGTTCCTTTTTAGAAGGGAGCTATAGACACCCACTGTTTGGGGTGTATTAATTGTGCAAGATGAGTCACATCCCTGCTGTAGGCTCTGACCTAGCCTAATCAGGATGAGGGCCCGGCTGTTCTTCCCTCCACTACAGTGGTGCTTCATGGAGGAGCACAGGAGATTTCCCATCTGCACCCTTATTTAAAACTATCTGTTTCAGAAAGCAATGTAATAGCCCCCCACTCTCCCCAAAGGGGCTAAATAGTGTCCGTAGGAGACAGCCATCTCATTGTAGTCACACTGGGAACATGGAGTCCTAGCTAAAGTCTGTCCCAGTAGTAGGAATTGAGTTGGGTTTCTATGACCAGGTCTATAGGATTGATTTTCTATGGTTGCTTCTTTTTTAATTTTTCCATATGTTCTCTTGGTTTATTTATTTTAAAAAAATCTTTACTGGAGTATAGTTGCTTTACAGCTAGTTTATACTATACAGCAAAGTGAATCAGCCACATGGTGTGCATATGCATTAGTGTGTGAGGACTAAGTTGCTTCAGTTGTGTCTGACTCTTTTCGACCTGAAGAACTGTAGCCTGCCAGGCTCCTCTGTCCATCGGATCCTCCAGCAAGAATACTGAAGTGGAATGCCATGCCCTCCTCCAGGGGATCTTCTCGACCCAGGAATCAAATCTACATCTCCTGTGTCTCCTGCATTTCAGGCGAATTCTTTAACACTGAGCCACGGGAGAAGTCTGTGTATGCGTATATCCCCTCTTTTTTGAATTTCCTTCCCATTTAGGTCACTACAGGGTATTGAGTAGAGTTCTCTGTGCTATACAGCAGGTTCTCATCAGTTACCTGTTTTGTACATCATGACATATATATGTCAATCCCAATCTCCCAGTTCATCCCACCTCCCTTCTTACTTACCCTCCTGATATCCATCCATTTGTTCTCTATATTGGAAGGGACCCAAATGGTCATCAAGTCTAACCCCTGGCCTTGAATTAGAATTTTTTTAAGTATAAACTCTTCAAATTTAGTTTTCCAATGCAAAATACATTTGTATCATTTAAGAATGTAAATGCTTATTGGTATATATGTGTATATATGATCATATGTTGGAGAAGGCGATGGCACCCCACTCCAGTACTCTTGCCTGGAGAATCCCATGGACAGAGGAGCCTGGTAGGCTGCGGTCCATGGGGTCGCGAAGAGTCAGACACAACTGAGCGACTTCCCTTTCACTTTTCACTTTCATGCACTGGAGAAGGAAATGTCAAACCACTCCAGTGTTCTTGCCTGGAGAATCCCAGGGACGGGGGAGCCTGGTGGACTGCTGTCTGTGGGGTCACACAGAGTCAGACACGACTGAAGCGACTTAGCAGCAGCAGCAGCAGCATGATCATATGTATTTATGTTCATAGCTGTGCTGTGCTTAGTCGCTCAGTTGTGTCTGACTCTTGGTGACCCCATGGACTACAGCCTACCAGGCTCCTCTGTCCATGGGGATTTTCCAACCAGGAATACTGGAGTGGGCTGCCATGCCCTCCTCCGGGGGATCTTCCCAACCCAGGGTTCAAACCCAAGTCTCCCCCACTGCAGGCAGATTCTTTACCATCTGAGCCACCAGGGAAGCCCAAGCCAACTACTGAAGTGGGTAGCCTATCCCTTCTCCAAGGGACCTTCCCAACCCAGAAATTGAACCAGGATCTCCTGCATTGCAGGCGGATTCTTTACCAGCTGAGCTACCAGGGAGGTCCTTATGTTCATAGAGGTATGTGTAAAAGTATTCAGTAAGATGTCTAATTCACTCCTGTCCCACAAATCCATCCGATTCTTACCCTTCCCCTCAAAACGTAGCCCCCCCCTTATAACTTTTAATATTTTCCTATGTATCCTTCCAGATTTTCTTTATGAAAATATAAGCAAATGTGAATATAAACTCTTTCAAAAATATATTCTTTTTACATAAAACACAGTGTATTATCTGAATCATTTTTCACTTTGCAGTTTTTTTTCGTTTAATAATCTATTTTTTGTATTAGCACATAGAAAGCTTACTCATTCTTTTATACAGCTGCATACTATTCATTGCATTAATCAGCCATCATGTATTTAACCAGATGTCTACTGATGAACACAGAAGTTGTTTCCAATCTTTTGCCATCACAAACGATGGTGCAATGAATAACTTAGATTTTTCACACATGTGTGAGTATATCTATAGTGTGAATTTTTTAAAGTAGGATTGCTCNTGAGTCAACTCTTCACATGAGGTGGCCAAAGTATTGGAGTTTCAGCTTCAACATCAGTCCTTCCAATGAACACCCAGGACTGATCTCCTTTAGAATGGACTGGTTGAATCTCCTTGCAGTCCACAGGACTCTCAAGAGTCTTCTCCAACACCACAGTTCAAAAGCATCAATTCTTCAGTGCTCAGCTTTCTTTATAGTCCAACTCTCATATCCATACATGACCACTGGAAAAATCATAGCCTTGACTAGATGGACCTTTGTTGACAAAGTAATACACTCTTATTAACTATACTCACCATGATGTACATCCCATCCCCATCAATTTTTTATTTTATAAGTCCTTTGAACCTCCTTTACCCTTTTCACCCATCCCCCTAACCCCCTGCCTTTGGCAACCACCAATCTTTTCTCTATATCTACAGGCTTGGGGTCTATTTTTTAGATTCCATGTATAAATGAGATCATATGGTATTTGTCTTTCTCTGTCTGGCTTATTTCATTTAGCATAATTTCCTCAAGGTCCATTTATGTTGTTGCAAGTGGCAAGATTTCATTCTTTTTTATGGCTGAATAGAATTCCATTGTGTATGTGTGTGTGTGTGTGTGTGTGTGTGTGTGTGTATGTGTGCCTGTGTCTCAAGGGAATTAAAGGGACCATAACATTTCAAGCCCTGTACCTTCATCTCCATATTCCCCTCTCCACCACCACTTCCAAAATGGCCTGTGGATGTGCTGGA
>SJYQ01005019.1:52900-77015 GCA_006410935.1 Redunca redunca
TAGGTCCATCCACATTGCTGCAAATGGCAATATTTTATTCTTTCTTATGGCTGAGTAATATTCTATTATATATGTATGTATATATGTGTTATACATATATATGTATATATATCACATATTCTTAAACCAATCATCTGTCAATGGGCACTTGGGTTGCTTCCATGTCTTGGCTATTATAAATAGTGCTGCTGTATACATTGGGGTGTATGCATCTTTTCCAATTAGAGTTTTTTTTCTTTTCTGGATATATCCCTGGGAATGGAATTTCTGGATCACATGGCAGCTCTACTTTTAGATTTTTTAAGGAACCTCCCTACTATTTTCCATGGTGGCTGTACCGATTTGCATTTCCATCCATAGTATAAAGGTTCCCTTTTCTGCACACCCAAGAGAGTCCATTTTTAGCAGAGGTGTACACGTGATTACTAATATAACCAGCTAATTGCTATAATCCAGTTGTTAGGTTAAGGTGATTTTGTTTGGGGAAACTAATGTGAAATCTAAACTGAAGAACAATTGATAAAGGAAAGTGCAAAAAGATGTATTATTGCATCCAAGAGGCAATAGAGTGCGGTGCAGATAGGCTCTGAAGCCAGAGGACATAGTTTTGACCTGGCAGAGCTATAGTCAACTAGTAATTTTATCTTGGGCAAGACACAACCATTCAGGACCTCGAATCTCTCAGCTGTATAAATGCTAATTATAATATCTACAACCAACAGAAAGGCTGTAAAAATTAACTGAGATGACAGAAGGCTAAGAGAAAGTCCAGCAAAGAGTTATTGCTTAATAAGTGAAGTGTGAGTGCATTATGACTATATTTATTACCCTGGGATTAAGTAGAATTCCACCTTAGCTATCTCCGATAGTCTTGCCTTTTTATTTCCTTAATTTACATATACAGAAGTTTATTTCTAGTCCTTCTCATGGCAACAGATCCTGGGATTAACTATCTTCTCAGTGGTTTTCTTGTCATGATTTAAATTTCTTTTCTTTTTGTTATGTCCTCAGAAGCAACAGATAAAAGCTAGTTGTTACTGATCGTGTACTGCCCCTTCACACGCTTGACAATCCATGAAGTTCTCTCTTTGCCATCTCTTCTCCAGCCTAAATAAACCATTCTCTTTCATCTTCCCCTCTCAAGACTAAATCTTACACTTTCATAGAATTGATGCTTTTTTCTCTGTCTTTAATGTCTTTACATCTTTCAGTTGTATATAATGTGATTGAATCTCCTTTGAAGTTCTAATTTTTGAAGCACCTAGTTTTTTTTTTTTTTTCTGTTGAAATGATGTTTTTACAAAGGTATACCTTGTGTAAGCATATTAGTCATTCAGCAGGGAACCCAGACACATTTCTCTTCTATGCTGGCTGCCCTAATTGCAGGCAAAATACTGCAGAAGAAATAACCTTTTGAGTGCTGAACTTGCAAACCTTAATATAAAAGACCCCATTGAAATAGTCTCTGCACTGTCACCAAACACTAATGTGTGCCTTTCTTCCTGGGTCAGACAGCAATCTTAGCCATGAATTAAATCTCAACCCCAGTCTCAGTTGTTTAGACTTGTCTTTGAGGCTAGGACAGTCAGGAGAGTGTAGGCAGGGTGTGTCATTGCTGGCACTTCAGCAAACCTCATCTAGACTGGAAGCATAGTGCTCACAGCCACTGGAACCTTAAGGAAAACTTTATCAGCAGGAAAAAAAAAAAAAAAAACTCTTCAGAGATTGTACTATGGCCACATTCTGGGCAGGCAGGCTTTAAACCCAAACCCAGTCCCAGCTTCTTTCCACCATTTATCATTTCTGCTTCCTGTCTTCTGCCTATCTTGCCAAAGCAAAGGGGAAGGCTATGTTCTTGGACGTTAAGCAGGGGAGACATATTTGGGGTAAGCTATTGGCATTTTGAGAGCCAAGCCTGCATTTGGTAGATGGTGTACATACGTAGCACTTGCGTGCATGCATGCTAAGTCGCTTCAGTCATGTCTGACTCCGTGTGACCCTATGGACTATAGCCCACCAGGCTTCTCTGTCCATGGGATTCTCCAGGCAAGAATACCGGAGTGGACTGCTGTGCCCTCCTCCAAGGGGATCTTCCAGACCCAGGGATCAAACCCATGTCTCATGTCTCCTGCACTGGCAGGCAGGCTCTTTACCACTAGCACCACTTGGGAAGCCCCTTTCTAGGCTTAGAGTAGCCCAAGTATAAATATCTACCTTCTTTTCATTCAACAAACATTTGTTTTGCAACCACTAAGTACCTGGCACTGTGTGGGTACTTGAGATACCATGGTGAACAAAACAGGCATGGAACCAGCCCTCGTAGAATTTAATGAGGAAGATAGACATGTATCAGATATTGAGACAAGTAAATATGAAATCATAATCATGCCACATGCTATGAAGGAAAGGTGTTATAAAAGCCAATAATTGACAGAGGCTGATCTATTCAGGGAGGTGAAGGAAGACTCAAGACCATCTCTGTGGCCTCAACTCACACCATATTCCTCTTTGCTCTCTGTACCCCCAGGGTTTGGGAGAATTGACTCAAAAGTTCTGGGTATAACTGGCGGGCGGCAGTCCTATCCTAGAATCCGTGACTTCTGATCCCACCATGAAACCAGCCATCCTATTTACCCTATTTTATAGAAGTATCTATACTGTCCTTCTTGCATTGTACCTGCTGCATATACTCAAGTTCAGACTTCACTTCTTAAGGAACTACTTGATCATGTTGTTCCATGTTTACCATTTCTTACCATATTATCTAATCTGAGCTCTGCAGCTTATCTTTAAAGGTCCTCTGTCAAACAGTCGGACTCTTCCTTAACTCACTGCTGCTGCTGCTGCTGCTATGTTACTTCAGTCGTGTCCGACTCCACAACCCCATAGATGGGAGCCCACCAGGCTCCTCCATCCCTGGGATTCTCCAGGCAAGAACACTGGAGTGGGTTGCTATTTCCTTCTCCAATGCGTGAAAGTGAAAAGTGAAAGTGAAGTCGCTCAGTAGTGTCCGAATCTTAGCAACTCCATGGACTGCAGCCCACCAGGCTCCTCTGTCCATGGGATTTTCCAGGCAAGAATACTGGAGTGGGTTGCCAGTGCCTTCTACCCATCCTTATTTCTCCAACACCAACACACACATTTTCTCCTCTAGACTGGCACTTCTCTTTTTATAATATGCCATGTCCTCCCCACCTTCAGCCCTGTTAGATGCCTCTCTTTTTTATATGCAATATTATATTTTTTCTAAGTGTTCAACATTCATATACATTATGCATTGATCACCAAAACAGTAACTATCTATCACCATGCAAAGTTCTTACAGTATTATTGACTATATTTCCTATGTGGTACATTATATCTCTGTGACTTGTTCTGTAACTGAAAGTTTGTACCCCTTCATTCCCTTTGCCTATTTCACTCATACCCCACCAGGAAGCCCCTTGCCTAATGGATTGATCCAAAAAATATTGCTAAGACTAATGTCAAACAGCATGCTGCCTATGTTTTCTTCTACAAGTGTTATGGTATCAGGTCTTACATTTAAGTATTTAACACATTTTGAGTTTAATGCTGTGGGTACACTGGTGGGTAGGGCAGGCCCCAGGCATGGCTGGTTGTGGGACCTACTGGCTCACGACTGCTATGGGTACACTGGTAGATTGGGCAGTCCCCAGTGGTAATAGGCTAGAGGGAGGATTCCAGAATGGTGCCTACCAGTGCCAGTGTCAGCACAGTAGGGTGAGTTTACAGAAATGGCTGCCACCAGCATCTGTGTTCCCAGTGGAGTCCCAGTTGCCTCCTGCCTCTCTGCTACTCTCAGAGTGGATAAGTTTTTGAACACACCTTCAGCCCTCCAGCTCTCCTGAATGTAAACCCCACTGGTTTTCAAAACCAGCTGTTTTGCTCTTCTTCCTGGTGCACAATGTGGAGCTTGGACCCCTCGCTCCTCGGGGAGGACATTCATGTTTATATCCCTCTCACCTTGCCAGGAGTGTGGGCCCTGACTAGATGGCAGTCTCCACCCCCTTACCTGTCTCATCGTGGTTCCTTGTTTATATCTTCAGTTGTGGAAAATATCTTCTGCTAGTCTTCAGGTCACTCTCAGAGGTGGTTGCTCTGTAAGTAGTTGAAGTTTTGGTATGCCCATGGGAGGTGAGTTCAGGATCTTCCTCTGCTGCCGTCTTGACCCTACCTCTTGTTATGTGCCTCTCTTAACTCTTACTCCCCACAAGTTTGGAAGAGTTTCCTACCCCTCTTTTATCAATTAGGATCCTGCCCATCTTTCAAGACTCTAGCTAAAGTTATGGCTCTATTATTATTATTAGTTTAATTTTTACACTGTTGTGTTAGTTTCTGCCATATGACAATGTGAATGGGCCATAATTATACATACGTCCCTTCTCTCTTGAGCTTCCCTCCCCTCCCCCGCACCCCTCTAGGTCATCACAAAGCACCAGGATGGGCTCCCTGTGTTATACAGCAACTTCTCACCAGCTATGCATTTTACACATGATATGATAGTGTATATATGTTGATTCTACTTTATCCATTCGTCCCACTCTCTCCCTCCCCTTCTTGTGTGGGGACTTGTGTCCACAAGTCTGTTCTGTACATCTGTGTGTCCATTCCTTCCCTGCATCAATACTATTTTTCTAGATTCTGTATATATGCATTAATGTATGATATTTATTTTTCTCTTTCTAACTTATTTCACTCTGTATAACAGGGTCTAGGTTCATCCATCTCACTAGAACTGACTGAAATTCATTTCTTTTTATGGCTGAGTAATATTCCACTGTATATCTGTACCACATCTTCTTTATTCATACGTCTATTGATAGACATCTAGGTTTCTTCTGTGTTCTGGCTATAGTAAATAGTGCTGCATGCATCTCATTTAAATAGCCTTACCTGATCATTCTAGTCCTCATTGGTCTCCTTCTTTGACCACTTCCACGGCTTGGTCAGGTTGTAGGAGCAGCAGCAGTAGACCCAGGTTTGATCCCTGGGTCAGGAGGATCCCCTGGAGAAGGAAATGGAAATCCACTCCAGTATTCATGCCTAGAGAATTCCGTGGACAGAGGAGCCTGGGGGCTATAGTTTATGCAGTCACAAAGAATTGGACACAACTGAGTGACTAACACTTTGACATTTTCACATTATTATATTCACTATTTTATGATTTTTGGCTCCTTATCTGGGAAGTTCTATGAGGAAAGGACCATCTTCTTCCTCTTTTGCCCCTAGCATAATACTAAGCATATAACTTATGATGGATTTGCTAAGAGGAAAGAGAGCCACAGTTATGTAAAGCTTTTGGCAAGCACTCAAAAGTGTAGTCCTGCCTAGGGAGGCAGGAGAAATGACTGACCTTACAAGTTACTCAACCCAAGCTCATTTATCCAACACACCTCCAGTTAGCCCAGGTGAAAATTGAACCTCTTTTTGTGAAATTGAGATATTTTTGCTAACTCCTTCATGGTAACTGAAACTGGAACCAATTGTTTAAAAGCAATTTGTCAGTGTTCAAGACATCTGCCATTTTATCTTAGACTCTTGATTTCCATTTCCAAAAAGCAGCAAAATTACACCTCAGACGCCAGAGGTCTTGAGGGAAGTGGTATGTGAGCTATTTCATTTTTTTAACATCATAAAAATCTACCAAAATTTTCAAAGTTTTCAAAATCAAGGGAAACGAGAGAAAATAACAACTCTAAATATAGATCCTTACATATCAGTCAGGATCTCATTTTATTTTTGCCCACATTTTCTGCAGAAACACTCCCATCTCCTGATCATAATGGTAGGAAGGAAACATTGCTAATGCAAAACACTGCTTTAAAAAAATTAAAAATAACTCAGTAATTTTTGAGATTGTATGTTCTTGCCTAAACTTCAAAATGTATTGAAACACTCGATCTTTTCATAGCTGTAGAAGAGTTTGACCACCACTAGCAATTCCTTTTCAAAAGTGAATCATTCATGTTCATGAACATGGGACTGTCTTAGAGATTTTCTTTCCTTGTCTACTGCTCCTCTTCTAAACACCAACTGGAAGCTCTCTTCTTCCATGGAAACTTTCAGGTGATTTTTGTTCTCTTTCCATCCCCTGTGGTCAGAATTCATCTTCACATCCTTGCTGACAATCCCAGGGCTCCCAGTCCTCTGAAGTCGTCATGTTCCTTCTTGGCATGTCTTTTATGTCTAGAATGTTTCCTTTAGACAGAAAGCCCTCAGACAGTGGATGGGACAGCACTGACTTTCATACGGAGTTTAACAAATTAATAGTGATGATTCCTAATTGGCCATCTGGGGTATCCTGTCAAGGTCAATAATGCCCCATCCCGTTGCTGGGCTGGAGGGTTTTTCATGTGTATTATGAGTCTGGTTCTACCATAAAAATAAGAAATTCCCAGTGAAGCATTTCAGAGCAGTTATTTTTTCATGGGTGGTTAAAGCCACTCTTCTTTCAGCCTTGTTCTTCTGACTGCTTCAAGGGATATACCATGACTGCTCAGAAACACATTACTGGGTATGCCCATTACTCTCATTAGAATAGACTTCATGAACACTTAGACTTCAACGTTTGTGGAAGTTAATCTGATTTGTTAACTGACACTATAAACAGAAGAAAAAGAAACATCAGAAAGAAGAGTGATGTTAGGCAGAGGAATCATATTCAAATACTACCTACACTGTAACTGTAAGAATTTCTAAAGTCCAGGTCTCCATGGCCCAGGCAAAGTGAACATTTGATATAATTATCCAGTTGGTTTAAGTTAATCGTTGGAATGACTCCATCCACTTTTTCCTTGGTTTTGGCTATTAAAATCAGACCCACGTCTTCTGCTCCTACCAGGTAGTCCAGTCCTCTTTGGATGGGGCCAGGAAGCCAAAGTGGTATTCATGGAAAGAAGAAGGACCTAAACTGATTGCTTTTCTTTTCCAGGTTGACCAGGCAGTAAACAATGGTAGATCACTAAGTTTCCTTCTTCCATCCTGCTTGTTATTTTCCATTTTTGAAGGTGGTAGCACAGGACTCTATTTGGGTACTTGAATTTTTACCACTCAACTTTATGACTATGTAATTTGCACTGCCTCCCATAGGAACAGTTATCTGTCCTCTCATGCATTACTTTAAGCAAAGAGAGAAAAAGAGGTTTAATTAAAATGCAGACTCCTTTTCTAAATAAAAATGAAAAGGGAGAGGGTACTAGCATAATGATGAGAGAATCTAATCATGAGTTTAGAAGGAATGAGCTGAAGGAATCTGTCTGCAGCCATGTTTATTTTTTGGTGTCTCCAGGATCCTGGCTTTAGAAATGAAATTATTCCCTTTCTGTATGTGGACATAAATTTTCTCTGTTAGGCTTCATTTTTAAAAAATACAGGTGCTTTCTTTTGTTAAATGTATTGCACACTTGTGCATGTGTGCTTAGTCACTCAGTCGTGTCTGACTCTTTGCAACCCCATAGACTGTAGCCCGCCAGGCTCCTCTCTCCATGGGATTCTCTAGGCAATAATACTAGAGTGGGTAGCCATGCTTTCCTCCAGGGAATCTTCCTGACCCAAGGATCAAACCCACGTCTCCTGTGTCTCCTACATCGCAGGTGGATTCTTTACCCTCTGAACCACTGGGAAGCACACTTGTGAGGGTTCCTTAAGTTGGGTTTTCCCCACATGTGGGCTACTCTTGAGAAGAAGAAAGAAGAAATGGAAGGAAAATGAGGGAGGGTGGATAATAGCTAACACATATAACACAGTGTGCTAGGCACTGTCCTAAGCTCTTTGCATATACTAATTCATTTCATCCTCACAACCATATGGGTAGGTATTATTGTCTCCATTTTATAAAGACGGAAACTGAAGCACAGATGGGTTCATTCATGTGCTCACAGTCACACAGGTGAGAAGGGGCAGAGTCAGGATTTGGACCAGGCGGTCTGACTCCAGGCTGTTTTCTTTGCCATTATTACTGTGCTGCCTCTCAGGCTGAGGGTGTGAAGCAACTTCAGGGACTCTTAACGTCTGAGGCTACTGGGAGGAGCAGACTTCGTGATTTCTCTGCTCCCAAGGGCCAGATATACTAACATTTCCAGAAGAGTCATTGGGACTACCCTGAGGTGTAAAGACCCCATTTCTAACCATAAACGTTCATCTGTTTAATCACATCTCCATTGAAAGAGCAGAATGTGGGTCATGGGCCATGTCTAACTAAGTTTCATTGTTCCTTCTTTTATGATGCTTTCCTGCAAACACATGCACATTCTCACAGTACATTTTTAAAAAAGAAAAAACAGACATTTCTGATTTTTCTGGATAATACTTTTGTACTCCCCTTCTGATTTGGCATGCCACTGGTGGCAGGAGTTCCCTCCTTGTCTGTGTATTTCTCGAGCAGGTATTTTGTTTAAAGTGCTAAGAGCTTAAAACTGACAGCTCAAACAATTAAGTGCTTTATTTGACAGCAAGGTATTTTCATAAAAAAAAAAAAGGACTTTCCAAGAGTAATGGATAAAGAAGATGTGGTACATAGACATTGGAAGATTACTCAGCCATTACAAAGAATGAAATAATGCCATTTGATGCAACATTGATGGACTTAGAGATTGTCATACTGAGTGAAGTAAGTCAATGAAAGATATATGACATCCCTCATATGTGGAATCTAAAAAGAAATGATACAAATGAACTCATTTACAAAACAGAAACAGACTCACAGATGTAGAGAATGAGCTTATGCTTCCCAGTGGGGAAGGGTAGGGGGAAGGGATGGTTAGGGAGTTTAGGATGGGCATGTACACACTGCTATATTTAAAATGGATAACCAAAAAGAACCTGCTGTATAGTACAGGGAACTCTGCTCAATGTTATGTCTCAGCCTGGATGGGAGTGGGGTTTGGGGGAGAACGGATATATGTATATGTATGGCTGAGTCCCTTCACTGTTCATCTGAAACTGTCACACCATTGTTTGTTAATGGGCTATACCCCAATACAAAATAAGTTTTTAAAAAATGACTGTCCACCTTATGAGATACTAGAGCACACTTGCTCCCTCACCAATGAACTTACAGAATTAGATATTTGGCAGTAGCTCCCCACCCCCTCCCCAACCAAGTCTTATGCTTCCATTCTCTTTTTCATCTCCAGCTTGGGTGTTGAGCACTGGTTATAAAGTAGCTCACCAGGGAACCTGCTACATAGTTACCTGGAGATTTCACGATCAGTTTCTTTCCTCTACTTACTCCCACTTTTCCTCAAAAACCCTTAGTTATTGCCTTGATTCTGCTGATTTCAACGTGTTCCTTGGAAAATACAGAGATCAGTTTTCCTTGTCATGGAGATCATTTCCCCTTGTCTTGGAAATTCATTTACAATTTCTATTTGTCTTATGATTAGAGTAACCATGGAATTTATCATCCCAACCAAGACACTTTTGAAAGTGAAAGAAGCAGTCTTAACAATTATGCTTGCCAGCAAAACAGACATAAAACTGAGCTGTCCCAGATAAATGAGAATCTATGGGCACCCTATTTATGATGAGTGTGGTTCAGAAGTGGCCACATGCTGGCGTAGTTTTGCTGTCTGAGGTTTATCTTCCTGGGTATCTCATAATCTCATTGTACACTTAGTCCTTTTGAGAAAACAAGGTTTACTTCTGTGACCTGCTCTGACCAATCAGAGATTAATAGGAGCAATGGGAGTTATAAACAGTCTGAATTTTAGCCTAGCTCTTGACCATTTTTCAAATGCTTGTTCTCCATTTCTCTCATTACCAGAAAGCCAAGCCATTCCATCTCCATAGGGTACCACTCAGAGTATAATTGAGGTTTGAATAAACAACACATGTGGCTTTTAAGGTTAAATGAATATTGTTTGACATACAGTACACTAAAGTTGTTTTTCATTTTGGTTTTAAAAATTGGTTAAAATTACATCTTGGTGCTTCTCGGAATTAACTAGGATCCATCTGTCTCCATTAGAATCACTGTTTTGTTGGTTTGTTTTTTTGTTTTTTTTTTTTAGCCTTGGCTGAAAAAAGAAGCTTCCTCTTACTCAAGATAATTTGTCCAGTGAATAAGGAAAAAGGCAAAGGAATAGGTTTTGGGGGGCTTTGGTGCCTACTTTTTTCTTTTATGTCCTTGTCTTTTAGATACATCTAAGGTGAAATATTTAAGATTGTAAATGGACAAACCAATTTTCAGCTCTCTAGATAGACCCCACCCCAGTCTAAAACACCACTGATGTGAACATCTAAGAAGATAATTCAAATTTAACTATTTAGCTTTATTTTATATATAGAATAATTAAAATGTTGAAACCTTTAGGGGCTACTTATAGAACATTCTGGGCTTCCCAAGTAGCTCAGTGATAAAGAATCTGCCTGCCAAGTAGGAGACGAGGGTTGATTCCTGGGTTAGGAAGATCACTTGGAGAAAGGAATGGCAACCCACTCCAGTGTTCTTGACCTGGAGAATCCCATCGATAGAGCAGCCTGGTGGGCTTCAGTCCACGGGGTTGCAAAAGAGTCGGACGTGACTGAGCGACTAAACAGCAGCAACAGTAGAGCATTCTAGCATAGAGAATGCCATTTTGAAGATTTTGAAAGCTCAAAGGCAACAAAAATACCAGTAGTTTGTAGTTCCTAGTTGAGAATACAGACATGAACACACACACACAAAGTAATAGCTCCAGTAGTTTTAAATGAAGAGAAATAGTTCAAATTTAGGTACATATAACTGTCTGCAAATGCTTAGGTGATTATGCCACATTCATCTGAACTTGTATTACAGCGTATTTAATCGTCTGCATGATAATTGATTTGTCTCATTGCTTTGCCATCTTGCCTCTCTGCTTATTTAACAGGGACTGTATGCTTCTATATTGCTTTAAGATTCTGTCTGGACTATTAAGTATTTAAAGACACTCTTTAAAAGCCTTTTTAAGACTCTAGGGTCTAAGTGTAATAACTTGAACTTCTTAGAAGGTCATACTGAATAAACATTTCATGTCAATACCAATCATTAAATCTACATTTTAAAAGGGCATATGATGAGGAGAGCTACTCTCTCATTTTTCTTTTGTAATTTGTTCTCTTTTGGCTGCTTCAATTCGGCTTGAAACCACCTAGTATAGCATTTACATTTTGTTTTGCCATTTTGCTGGCAAATCTTTCCTGGTTTCAAATCTTCTCTCTGGTCCCATATTTTCATTTGGCTCAGGACATGACTTTGACCCAGCACTGCCAGCCAAAATGTAACAAGTAAATCCAAGTGCATCCCCACTCAGTCACTGTCAAGAGCAGTGTCATACCCCAGCTCTCCTGACTTGCAACCCGAGAATCATTTTATACTTTCTCCTTTGCCTTCCTCTTCCATTACCAAATCTGCCCTCAGGGTCTTATCATTTACATGTTATCTGAAGTAGTATGATTCACCCCTTCTTTGCTGTTTTCTCAATTCTCATGTCCTATTACATATTACAACAGCCTCCTGGTTGGCCTCCCAGATTCTAATTGCTCCCCAACCGGTCAACACCCCCTTGCCAGGATAAGCTTCCACAAATATTACTTTTACCATCGGCACCTCTACATAAAAATTAGTAACACAATCAAATGTGAATGCTTTAGTCTCTTTTTGAAGTTTCACGAGAATTATTTACAACCCTGTTATCTCAACAACCCATCCCCCTCTCTCCCTCCTTTTTTCTCTCTCCACCAGCCCCATTTCTCTTGTTTCACTTCTGAAGCTTCCACTCAAGCCACACCTTGCTTGCTGTGTCCACTATGTGACTTTCTATTTCCAAAACTCCAATCCTTTGCAAATGCCATTTCCTCCAGTTGGCGATCCCTTCTGCCCATGTGACTGTCTGTTTATAACCTGCAGTTGTTGTGTTTAGTTGCTCAGTCATGTCCGACTTTTTTGTGACCCCATGGACTGTAGCCTGCCAGGCTCCTCCATCCATGGGATTCCCAGCTAAGAATACTGGAGTGAGTTGCCCTTTCCTTCTCCAGGGGATCTTCCTGACCCAGGGATTGAACCCTGTATTGCAGGTGGATTCTTTGCTTCTAAGCCACCAGGGAAGCCCTTATACCCTGCAATATCTACTTCTAAAAACATGACTTAACATTCTTTGGGGATGGTTTCCATGATTACATCTGACTGTTCACTCCACACAGTTGATATCTCCTAAGCATATATATTCCATTTGCCTTTCCAGTTGTTACTCTGTGTGTTTAGGTTCATCTGATTTCCATATTGGTTACCTGTCACCTCCAAACAAGTTGTAAATGTCTTAAGGGAAGGGTCCAGCCCTGATTTCCCTTCTCCTTCTGACTTAGTATCAAGTTCTCTACCCAGTCTGCATGTGGTCTTTGTCTGCCATATTTACTCAGACATGGAATAACCAGGAAGAGATAAGTATACTATTGGCTAAGCACTTAATTCTGTATGTTTGAAGTTCAATTCAGTGCATAAACTGAGCATCTGATGTGTACCAGATCACTGACCCCCACCCCAAATCTGACTTACTAGGTATGGGGTGGGATCCAAAATTTTGCGTTTCTAACAAGTTCCCAATTTATGCTGATGTTGCTTATCTGGAGACCACACTTTGAGAACCAGTGATGTAGGCAGCACAGAGGGAGGTCTAAGACATGATCTCTTTAGGGATTTGCATTCTCTTTAGGGAAACTAGGCAGGCTCAGGAAACAGTTAACAGCAGAAAATATTGTAAAGTGTTTTAGTATTCATTCATTCAAGAAATTGAGTAAGTACTAACTACATGCCTAGCCCTGGTCTAGGTGCTGGGGTTGGTTACATCAGGGAACATGATAGACAAAAACCCTTGTTCTCATAGGAGAATTTTAGTGGGAGAAAGCAGACAAGAAATAAAATACATATACCACAAGATACTCTTGAGTCTTAGAATGGAAAATCAAAGATGGTGCTAAGAAGTATCAGAGGGTATTTGAAATTTTAAATAGGTGGTCAGAGAAGATCTCCTAATTCCACCATTTGATGAGTATTTATTGAGTGACTATTATGTATCAGGTACTGTTATAGATCATGGTGATACATCCATGAATAATAAACAAGACAGGTCCTTATAGAATGAATACACTTATTTGGGAGCAGGGAAATCTGGAATTCGGGGTGTTAGCTCTCGTCAACTGATTATGTGAGTGAATGGCTCCTTGCCCTCTCTGAGCCTTGGTTTCTCCACCTGTTAAATGGAACTGTTGGACAAAATTTTAAAATAGATGAAGTACTATACATCTCTAAGGCTACAGGATGCTAAGTCCTTTATTGTGCAGTCGCTAAGTCATGTCTGACTCTTTGCAACCCCATGGACTACAGCATGCCAGACTTCCCTGTCCTCCACTATCTCCTGGAGTTTGCTCAAGTTCATGTCCATTGAGTTGGTAATGCTATCTAACCATCTTATCCTGTGCCACCCTCTACTCCTTTTGCCTTCAATCTGTCCCAGAATCAAGGTCTTTCCCAATTAGTCAGCACTTCACATCAGGTGGCCAAAGTACTGGACCTTCAGCTTCAGCATCAGTCCTTCCAATGAATATTCAGGACTGATCTCCTTTAGGATTGACTGATCTGGATCTCCTTGCAGTCCAAGGGACTCTCAAGAGGCTTCTCCAGCATCACAATTCGAAAATACCAATTCTTTGGCACTCAGCCTTCTTTATTGTCCAACTCTCACATCTGTACATAACTACTAGAAAAACCACAGTTTTGACTATAAGGACCTAAGTCCTTTAGGCAATAAGAAATATGTAAGAGTACTGAAAGAAGGCTTTGTAGAAGAGGAAAAACTGAATGTTTTTCATAGTCATACAGGAGTTCTGAGGTATGGGAGATGGGAAGGTAATTTCAGAAGAATAATATGAGCAGAACCATGGAAGCAAGAATGAGAGCCACAGGTTGACTGAAGAGTAAGGAGGTCAAAGGGATTTCATTGTAGAGTAGCTAAGATAGTTGGATAGGAGGTAGATGCTCAGTAAAGATGAGGTGGGGGCTGATTATAGAGAGTCTTACATGGGAACCTACTGAGGATATTTTTTTGATCAGAAAATGGTACCATTACCATTATTACTCAGCCATTAAAAAGAATACATTTGAATCAGTTTTAAGGAGATGGATGGAACTGGAGCCGATTATAGGTAGTGAAGTAAGCCAGAAAGAAAAACACCAATACAGTATACTAACACATATATATGGAATTTAGAAAGATGGTGATGATGACCCTGTATGCGAGACAACAAAAGAGACTCAGATCTATAGAGTGAACTTTTGGACTCTGGGGGAGAGGGAGAGAGTGGGATGAGATGGGAGAATGTCATTGAAACATGTATACTACCATGTAAGAAATGAATTGCCAGTCTATATCCGATGCAGGATGCAGGATGCTTGGGGCTGGTGCATGGGGAGGTCCCAGAGAGATGATATGGGGTGGGAGGTGGGAGGGGATTCATGTTTGGGAATGCATGTATACTCGTGGTGAATTCATGTCAATGTTTGGCAAAACCAATAAAGTATTGTAAAGTAAACTAAAGTTAAAATAAAAATTAAAAAAAAGAAAGAGTAAACAGTTGTATGGATGAGCCTAGTTGAATAATTTTTCCTAGAAGAAGAATATAACTCATATAAAGGGTTAGTGCATAGTTTATTTTTCAGATGTATTAGAAAGTTCCTTAAAAAAATAAAGCTATATGAAAATTCAAAAAAAAAAAAAGAAAGAAAGAAAATGGTACCATTATATAGTCAAAGTAGTGTTTTAGGAAGATAAACCTAGAAATCACAGTTAGGTCTTCAACATTCATAATTTTTTTCCAAGAGATGACCTTTGAATCATGAAGGGTTAAAGCCATGCTTTGTTTTATGTTGGTGCTCAATGATATTGGTATCAAATGAATTTTGAGGTCTTTTTCCAGCCCTAAACCAGTAAAAGTACTTGAACCAGTAACATGTTGCTCATTAGAGTTAGGTTTCGAAAGTTTGGGAGATTAATTAGAATAGAAAATTCTTAATGTTTATATATTTTTGTATTCCTTTTTATCCCATGAGATATATGATTGAATAGATATTGGGTTTATTTTCAACCAGGTACTCTCCTCTCTCTCTCTCTCTCTCTCTCTCTCACACACACACACACACACACACACACACACACACACACACAAATAGTACTCATTTAGAGTGATGCAAATATCTCTAAGCTCTTCCCATCTGCTTACTTGGACATAGATAACACAAGGCAATATTTTTGGAGATTATCTTATTTTTTTTATATTTAATTAGCTGAGGAATATCCATATCTGTTGTGCATTTGCCTTTCTCAAGGCTGAAAGTAGAATCTTTACCCTAAAGGCAATTAGTCTAGAAGGAACTAAAATCATAAAGGTTCACTGTTCAAAACTTGGGTCATGGAGACCCAGAGAAAGGTGTCTCAGGCAAAAATAGAAGATATGGGTTGTGTAAACACTCCAACCACAGCAAGTTTTACATTAACTTTCAGATCAAGTTATACCTTCTTAGAGACATAATGGTGAATTTAACAAATCATGACAGACCAAATTCACAAAACTCTCATTCTTTAAGGATAGTTTAAACACAAGTTGAATATGACCTGTAAAATACTTAACTGTCTTCGGAATAAAATAAGCAGAAGTGACAATGATGGCTATATTACAGTGGAAAGTGATGATTTTCCCTTTCATTTTCCAAATTCTGTGTAATATTGCTGGATGGCCTATTTTAGAAAGTGGCAACTTTCTTTGAAGTTGTCTTGAAAAATGAGGCACACCCAGGCAGAAGTCTTTTAGCCTTGCTGTTCAAAGAACAGCCACGATGGCTACAATGTCTAAAGAACTTTGGGATCATAGAACCCAAAGGGTTACTGGGTCACAAGGGTGATGTTTTTCCCTTCTATGTATATATGATTCTTTATTTCTTTTTAATAAACAGGGGATGGAGAATTGTCGTGGGAACATTCTGATGGTGATATCTTCAGGCAACCTGCCAACAGAGAAGCAGTAAGTGTGAATAGTTCAAATAATTCAAGACTTCACAGCATCAGGCCAGACTGCCCTCCCTCCATGGCTACTTTCCCAGCAAAAAAAGGACCTATCTCTAACACCATTTTTCATCCCTTTCCTCAGAAATTTGAATGCCATCATCACCAACCTGGAACCATTTAAGTGCGTTGTGTAATTGGTAACTGAGGCCAGGACATGAATACAAAAAAAATCATAGCCCAGCCTTTAGGCACCCTTCATCTAAATTAGAAGTCATCCTTTCGGGATGACTTGCCAAATATTTGTCTTCTGTAAGGAAGGCAAATCACTACCCCTAGCTCAACAGTGAGGACCTACTGTGGGATTGCAAGGTAGGTCAGCCCATCCTTTGGGCATAGGTACCTTGGACATGTTCACATAAACCCTTCCCTAAGTCATAGGCTCTCAGTCATACAGCTGGAAGAGAGGAAGGGTAGCAGCCAGATTCCCTTTCTCTACCTGCAGCATCTTCTCATTTCCCCTCTTGGTGCTAATCTCAGAAAAACTCTTAGGAGTGGTCATCTCTCTCTATGTATAGTCATAGCATCTCTTACTCCTTTTTATTTTGAAATAATTAACAAGAAAGAAACCCCCCAATAAATATATGTTTAAGTACAGTGACACTCCAATTCTCTAAAAATCAGAAAAGGAGATGGTCCGGTTCTAATGATCTATCATATCTTGGGACTTTATATAGAGAGAGTCCACATGGGATTGTATGAAATCATGAGTGTGCAACTTTTGAAAATGGTAAAGCATTATAGAATTTAAAGAATCTTTAATTTAATAAAAAACATACCAAAAATACAAAATGAACCAAGGCATTCATTGCACATAAATGGGCATTCATCATACCCTTGTACAATAGAGGTATGTGTGCTCAGTCACTTCAGTTGTGTCTGACTCTGCGGCCCCATGGACTGTAGCCCACCAGGCTCCTCTGTTCATGGGATTTCCCAGGAAAGAATACTGGAGTGGCTTTCGACTTCCTCCTCCAGGGGATCTTCCTGACCCAGGGATCAAACCCACATCTCTTGTGTCTTCTGCATTGGCAGGCAGATTCTTTACTGCTAGCGCCACCTGTGAAGCCCACAATAGAAGTAAACAGAGCAGTCAATGTAGAATTATTTTCATAAAAGCAGGACAAAAGGAGACAACCTACAGGCTATCTCTAGGGGCTTGGTTAAATAAACCCAGCCTATGGGACATCACAGAGAAGGCGATGGCACCCCACTCCAGTACTCTTGCCTGGAAAATCCCATGGACAGAGGAGCCTGGTAGGCTGCAGTCTGTGGGGTCACTAAGAGTCGGACACGACTGAGCAACTTCACTTTCACTTTTCACTTTCATGCATTGGAGAAGGAAATGGCAACCCACTCCAGTGTTCTTGCCTGAGAATCCCAGGGACGGGGGAGCCTGGTGGGCTGCCGTCTATGGGGTCGCACAGAGTTGGACATGACTGAAGTGACTTAGTAGCAGCAGCATGGGACATCATACATTTGTTAAAAAGAATGTGGTACTGAACATCAAAATGCAGTAAAGTGGAGGGAGTGCCAAGATATAGTCTGAAAACAAACAACATTCAGGATACAATGTATACTGTCATTTACTTCTGTAAAAATTGTCTGTGCATATATGTGAATGCATAGTAAAAAATCTAGAAGATCATATACCAAGGTGTTAAGAGTGATATTCTCCAAGGGGTGCAAGTGGGCAGGAGGAAAGGTGCGTGCCTGCTCTATGCTCAGTCATTTCAGTTGTGTCCAACTCTTTGAGATTCTTGAGGCAAGGATACTGGAGTGGGTTGCCATGCCCTCCTCCAGGGGCTCTTCCCAATGCAGGGATCAAACCAGTGCCTCTTAGGTCTCCTTCATTGGCAGGTGGGTTCTTTAACACTAGCGCCACCTTTGTGTTGTATCTTCTGTATTATTTGATATATTTCAAAGAGCATGAATTAGTTTTGTAATAAATTTAAATGATTTTGAAAACTTTAGGAATTAGTTCTCAACAGACATTGTATATAAGGTCAGGCCCAAGAATCTCGAGGGTACAGAGAAGGTGTTGATCCAGGACCTAATAAAATAATGAGTACCAACACAACATCTCAGTGTGGCTAAGGCCACCACATGTGCCACTTCTGACTTCATGTCCCCAGCTTGCCAACGCCCTCAGCAGTGAGATTAAAGGATTTGCATTTGTTTTATTGCCTAGTCATATTCTTTTCAAGACACTCCTGTTTCCGAATGAGTGGAGAAGGATTTGTGGGTGGAGTGGAAAATACTCTGGATGCCTCGAAAAAACAGCACTCCTGCAAGAGAGAGTGGGCTTTTCAGCTTGCAGGTTCCTATAGACCCCAAGGAAGAATTTTCTCCATCCAGCGATATACCAGCTTTATACTAAGTGAGATTCCTTCCAGATCCTGATAGGAGAGGATATCAGTCTCCCTGTTCTGTGTTGTGAACTTCACTTTTTTCTCAGCCCCAATTTTTTTTTTATCATGGTATGAAATTGAGAGTGGCTAAGTTAGTCACTGCCAACCAGATGCCATTCTAAGCCAAATTTAGGTCTCAGTCACCTTAAGCTGGGTGCCTTAGCCCCCACCACTAAGCACTGTGGCCCACTCGGTGGTTTTGCTGGTAATGCCATTAATTTTCATTTCTTCTTGACTTCATCACAGGCTAGCCCCACCTCCATCATTGTATTTCAGCCTCATTTCATTGTTCTTCTTAAACTGCTAGTCACAGGACTGGACTTAATCTGATACTTCCCATAGCAAAAAAGGTCAGATATAGAAGGCAGGACCTTGAAAGAGTTATAAATTTTCAAAGGAGGTCAAGACCTATCTTTAGAAACAAATATTTGGGCCTGGTAGGCCAGAATGTCCAGATGGTTCCACTTTATTATAAATAAATATTTTCCTTTGTTCTACAAGGGATAGATATTGTGGGATATGATTTATATAATAAATAGCATCTGTAGTAACAGAAAAGTATGTACCTGGCACATAGTAGGCACCCAATAAATATGTATTGAATGAATGGGCATGGAAGGTAGAGTGAAATGTATGTGTGTATGTTATAAAGATGGAGGGCAGACCATTCCTTAATGTTGATTCATAGGAGTTTCTCCCAAATCAGAGAGAAATTCTTCAAACTTATTAGAAGGTAAGAGAATCCCTTCTGAATAGCCTTTGCAGGCCCATGGGAGGGAAAGAAGGGCAACCGTAACAACATATTTCCTTCTTTGTGGTTTTGTTTTGTTGTTGTTGTTGTTTTGCATTGCACTGTGTGGCTTATAGGATCTTAGTTCTCTGACAAGGCATGGAACCCGTGCCCCTTGAACTGGAAGCTTGGAGTCCTAACCACTGGACTGTCAGGGAAGTCCCAACAACACATTTCTGATTCAGTAGATGGTGCTCTTTAGTAGACTGTTCCTATTCCCAGGGAACCATCACAACCTTGGGTCAACAGAAACAGAGCTGATGGGTTTATTTTGCCAAGTGGGCTGAAAACCCTCAGTTTACCAAGTTTTAAAAAATGCACAAGTAGGAGAACCTGCGATTCAGTGATGACTCCTTTGTAAAAACAGTTTCCCCAATGGTGCATGTGCATGCATCCTCAGTTGTGTCTGATTCTTTGTGGTTCCATGGACTGTAGCCTGCCAGACTCCTCTGTCCATAGAATTTCCCAGGCAAGAATACCCCAAGAGTGGGTTGCCATTTCCTGCATTTTCATGCTAAGTTGCTTCAGTTGTGCCCAAGTCTCTGCAACCCCATGGACTGGAGCCTGCTAGGCTCCTCTGTCCATGGGATTCTCTAGGCAAAAATACTGGAGTGGGTTGCTGTGTCCTCCTCCAGGGGATCTTCCCAACCCAGGCATCGAACCTGCAGGCGGATTCTTTAGCACACACGATGAGTGCACTTGCAAAACTGTAGCACAGACACAGAAACAGGAAGGCATTTCCCAGGCCATTTCTACACTTTCATGTCTTCCTGTCTCTGCCAAAAAAAGCCCATATATCTTAGACACTGGAACACGCCAAGAAGAAATTCCCGGGTAGCTTCTACCATGGCAGGGGATTTTTCCAACACCCTGAAAGAACTGTGTAACAGCCAGCTCAGAAGCCCGAGATATTTGTCAGTCCTGCAAGTCAGTAAATCAAATAATACCAAAATATTGAGCAGAAGAAAACAAAGCCTCGCTATGTGATCGTTTCTACCTAACTGGTTTTGACGTGCTTCCTCAAGCAGCCTATTATTCAAGGCTGGTTTTAAAGATAAGCTCCAATTTCACTTACAACTCCAAGGTGTTAATGCCTCTCTCTCCTTCCTGGTAAGTTCCCAGGTCAGACAGGCCTGTGGTAAGCCTCCTTCCTTTGTTCAAGGGAATGACTCTTAAAGAGCCATTACTCCTAAATCAAAATCACACATCACCACCCCTACCCTGGGGCCAAAACAGAAGATCCTTTATGTCAGTGATTCTCAACCTGGGCTTCACATTATAGTTCCCTGAGGCCTTACCCCAGACCAATTCAATCGGAATCCCTGGGGGTGGGATCAGAATTTTTACGGCTCCCCAGGTGATTCTCTGTGCAGCCAAGGTGAAGACCAGTGGTGTGTGTGGTTGTGAATGCTGTAGCAGACTTCTATATAGGAGAGAATTTTTCTTTGCAGCAGCTTTTAAGCAAATATTTGTGGACTCCTGAGCTTAACCAGATATGATCTCTCTCACGTCCCCCTCCTGTTAGCCTTCCTCTCTCCTGCCCTGCTCTCCCACTCTTCTGCCATCTCCCAAAACTCAGCCTTCACTCTCACCCCAAATTAAGTCCCTCTTCTTCTTGGCCTCAGTTTCTCTGTCTGTAAAACAAGTCTTAAATGTGATGAGGTTTGGAGAGGGCTGGGCTGGCCTCTGATCAAAACCCCTGAGGTTTTTGTGTGTGTGTGTCATGAATCATTTTTCTACCCTTATCATATGTCCAGGCTCTGAGTCCCTGGTACCGAGCTTTTCATTTTGTGTTTGCCCGCATGAATCAGAGAACTCCTTGTACTTGCAGCTTATCCTGGGTCAGCAATCTTCTCTCTCAAATTCTAGCCCCATCGAACCCCCTCCTTTCGGCATCAGTAGGACACCCACCAGCCAAACTGTCCTCTCTTTGGCAACTGTATTCCTTTGGCAAAACCTTACCAAACTCTAGAAAGGACAGAACAGTCTGTAATGGCCTTTGTGGAATGTGAGTTGATTGTGGCAGAAAAAGACATATGAGCCATTGTGGGAATGAAAAATATTTGCACTGAGAATACTGTCTGTGTGCATGATAATAAATTGATGTAAATTCTTATTGTGTGAGTTTTTATAGCAATGTACCAGCATGGGCTCTTCTTAGATATAGAATTAATGTTCTCTTTCTCTTGCTCCAGCTCCTATTCACTCTCTCCTTCTCCCACCAAGGCCTTCCCACACCCTAACCAGGAGAGTAATAATAATTCCCAAAGCTAAAATTTCTACATATGTATCTATAGAGCATAACTATAATAAATGTTTTGTAGGATGGTGGGGTCAGGGGACGCCATAACTACCATCTCAATGTTCCCTGCTATTTCTGTCATTGAATATAAGGATCTTCCTTTTTAATTGCCTGGTTCTTTTGGGGGATCCCCCTTCTCTTACCCCTGACAATTACCCCTAAAACACACTATTATTTGGTTTTAAGCCTTAAGGTTGTAGCCTCTGTCCGTTCCATTCTCCTCTACCCCTATTCTACTTCATCTCCTGGATGAGGGGTACATAGCAGAATATGGACTCATCATGTGTCTTGAACCCTTGCTGAAAGAGCAGTGATGGAGTCATCTGTACTACAAGACTCTAAGCTTTCATGAGGGACTGTGGCTTTCCTTGATCATTCAACAAGGCTTTGATGAGCACCTTCTAGAGGCTGGAGACTATTTTAAGGCACTGGAGATACAGCGGTGGATACAGCAAAGTCTTCGCCTCTGGAGCTGACATTCTAGTATCATCCTATAGAATCAGTGCTTCTGTCCATAAAACATCTGGGGTATCTGTGCCCTGCTCTGTGACCTCATCTCATTGCCTGCGTCTGCCTGCATGTCAGTATCTCTAATCCAGATGAGACTTGTCTCCTGCCTCTTCCTCCCATCCAGTTCACCCTACACATTATCAGGACTCAGTGTTTTGAAACACAGCTTTTTTTCCCCCCATACTTAAAAAAAAAATCCCCGAAAGACTTCTGCACTCTCACCTCTATTGCCTACCAAATAAAGTCCTCACCCCTTAGCCTGTCATTTCAAGTCCTCCATGATCTGGCTCTAACCCACTTTTGGAATGTTATCCTCCAGCTGTTCCCTTTTATGGATTCTATGTTCTCTGCTACACCTTCTCAACTTGGAAATCTCTGCCTGAAATATTCCTCACCAAGTCTGCCTGTAAAAAGTCTACTTACCCTTCATGGCCCAGGTCGCAAACTCTCCCCGACTACAAGCTCTCTGTCTTGGTCTTAATTTGCACAGCGTTTTATCCTTCTCCTTTGGCTTCTATCACACTCTGCCTTGTATTGCAGGCAACAATCTAACTTCTTAAACCCAAAGGTGAGATTCTTGGAAACAGGAAAGATAGTTTACCCTGGGGGATTATTTTCTCCCTCTCGGCTAGTCTGTGAATCTAGTCTGGTCTCCTACCAGGAGAGAGACATCTCAGCATGCTACCTGTGCTGTTGGTTCTACACACCCCAATGTCTCTATTGGGTTTGGGTGGACATGGAGTTAAGATTAGAGCTCATCACCAAAACTCATCAAACAGCCTGTAAGGTAGCTAGATCCATCTTGGTCTCCTCATGGGCAGAATCAGAGGGGGCTGAATTTGTCCTTTTGTCATTTCACAGAGGCATTCTTATCACCGCTCACACTATGATCCTCCACCGAGCCGACAGGCTGGAGGTCTGCCCCGCTTTCCCGGGGCCAGAAGTCACCGGGGAGCACTCATGGATTCGCAGCAAGCCTCGGGGACCATCGTGCAGATCGTCATCAATAACAAACACAAGCATGGACAAGGTAAGGGACAGGCTTCTTTGGTACCACACCCAGTCGGGCCCTCAGTGGCCCCAGCCTTTGGAGGGCTGGAGCTGGGAAAGGACCCTTTATCCCGTGCATATCAGACATTCCCACATGGATCACTTACCATCCAGTCTACCATGCCAGCATGGACAAGCATCTCCAGGGGACTGTCAGTCCAAAGGCCATAGTTTATATTTCAGGCATATCTGTCCTTACTTAAGGACAAAAGGTGAGAAAGCAGTAAATCTAATGCACCATCCAGCATTTTATCCCTTGGCCCTGGGGGTTGAAAGTCATTTGAGAAAGTTCACTGGGGCTTTAACAAGATGAAAGGTGGTTTGTTTTCCAGCTGGACACCCAATCTTCAAAGGTACTCAGCTCTAAACACTTCTAAATTTCTCATCCGAACCTTAGAAATAGCAAATCTTACCCCTCGTTACCCCAGCTTCTCCTGAGACTCCTGTTGAAGGTACTTATTCCAGGCTGCATACGCAGGGATTCTAATTCATAGGAGGAGATTGTGCTTAGAAATGAGTAATCCAGTGAGAAATCCAGAAACCTCCTGGCTGAGCCACAGGCAGACTGATTAGGTTAGTACCACCGTGTAGCCCACTCGGATGACCAGCTGACGACAGCAGGTACCCACACGAATCCACGCCCCATTCCTTCCTGCACATAGTTCTCCATCGAGACCCTGCACCACACCTCCCTGGGGTGGGGGGAGAAATTCAATCAAATGACTGCTTCTTACTTTTCTAGGCATCCTGTCAACCAGCTCATCAGAGCACAAGCTCAGCTGGTTCCTTATTATGAAACCACAAACATGTTTTGTTTCCTTTAAAAGAAAAACAAATCAAAGGCAGTTCTCTGAATGGGTTAAAAGTAATAAATTATTAAACCCAATGATTGAATAACATGGGTGAAAAACAATCCGTTAAAAGAACCCCTACTATAAATCTCAACAAAGCTAGTCAG
>SJYQ01005019.1:77028-114707 GCA_006410935.1 Redunca redunca
CACATCTGTTACTAGTTAGATGTAAATTTCAGATTACAGATTTAAAAAAAATTAATTGCTTTTGAAACTAAGAGGCTTAAAAGAAGAACATTCAAAATAAAACTCTTAATAAAAAATGGTGATGTATTAGCAGAATTGGAAATATTTACTATTGATCTGGGTTTGATTTGAAATTTATTATTTTGAAATTCCAAGGCATTCTGATATGAATTTACTAAAGGAGGAGTTTAGGTAAAGATGCAGTTTGATTTTCAATCTTAAATTGCCTTGAATAGATTCCATTTGCTCTGAAAGAATTTCAAAGTCTTAAAAAACAGGAGGGGAAATGGACTTTGAAAAATCCTAAATCCCATAATTTCCACAGACCTCTTCATTTTCAGGGCAGAGGCTCATCCCTTCATTTCTCCATGTCCTACAAAAGCCCCAGCTGGTTTACATTTATTTGTTACCCCCATTAATTTGGACTCAGCCGTTCTCTCCTGACCTTTTTCTATTATAGTTCACTGGAGAGTCACTTGTGCCCACCTCCAACTCCCAACACCCCAGCTGGATGACTCCAAATCATCTTGAGAATTTGTTGGTGAGGAGAAGGCTGCGTTTTACCCTAGAGAATCGATCTCACTGTATTACTCTTCAGAGTGTAGGCTCTCACCTAGTCTGGATGATTCCCCTAGTCCAAATGTTTAGGGGAGAGGTAACCTGGCTCTCCATCACTGTGGGTCCTGCCTGCCATGCTTCTTCCCTCCTGCTGACAGCATATTCCTCTGAGATACATCTCCTCTGTCCCTTGCTAGACCCCAAGAGGAGAAACAATAAGACCCCATCATTCTTGAGTCCAGCCTGTTTTCCTGAAGCAGAGTCTGCACCCACGTGATCACATTGTCCAGAAGGGAATGCCACTGTCTGGCGAGGAGAGAGAAGAGGGATGGACGGGAGAGAGAACAACACATCTGGTCCATGTTGTCCTGTGATTCCATCCTCACTTTATCTTTCTGTAATTCGGTTCCTCTCTGGTTTAGGGTCTTTGAAATCTTTACATAGATTGACCTGTTAGAGTGCGTACTAGAGCAGCTCTTACAGAGGATAAGAAAAGGCAGCCAACATCGTCCATATTTCCTAATGTGACCCAGTGGACTTGAAGAGAAAGAAATAGCCCAGTGAGTCATCCTTCTGAGGCCATTGTCTTGCAGCCAAATCAGTCAGTTCCTAGAAACGCCCCAAGTGGGGCTCCTTCTCCCACTCTTGCCCCTCCTTAAGTGATAGGACCCACCCTAGAGATGTTGTTGATTTCAGTGCCTACAGGTCTCCCCGGGTATGATGAGATGATGAGAATAATGAAAAACACACCCAGTCCCCGTCATGGCTGGAAATCTCCAGAATGTCTTGGCACTTTCCAAAAGCAGAGAACTCATTCTCAGACCTCCCTGTTTGCAGCATGGGCAGGTCTTACACCGGAGCCTAGCTCTGTGCCTTACCTTAGGAGTCAGATATGTTTTGGTTGATTTGCACTGAAGGTTATTCCTCTGACCCTTTCCCTTCATAGGCCCCACGGTCTGCAGCCCAAATGCTTGTTCTTACAAGCTCCACCCCCCCCCAAAAAAAAAACTTGGAGCTAGTGACTTCTCTTCCACTCAATAAATGTAAGACCACCAAAGGGTAGCTGGAAAGCAGGCAATGATTCACATAGCCAAATCTCTAAAGCCACTATGAAGAGATGGGATATTACCAGAAGATTAGAGGCAAAAAAGGCTACCTTCCACCATTTACCCAGGAGGGGTGGGTCCTTTCCCTCTCAATCTTGTCTCAGCACTTTCTTTCCCTTGTCAGAGACTAAGCTAGCACTATTAATCTCCATACCCACCTGTGTTACTAGATCAGATTCTCATAGCATTTGACCTGAAGGGATTTGCTTCAGGATCTGGAAAAACTCTGCACTTTGAGAAGAGCAGTAGTGTTTGCTTCCCTGGGCAACAAATCTTCCTGGGAGATTTTCATGCCTAGAAGCACATCCACCTGGGCCATCCCAATCCTCTATGGAACTGCAGGTCTGAATGCATCATTCTAGCTGAGGTTCCTTATCAGACACCCAGGACACACAGAACTCTGCTTTCATACATCCATTCATTCCTCCACTTAGAAGATATTTATTGATGGCCTACTGTGTGTCAGGCCCCTGTGGGCATCCAGAGGCCTGTTGAAGATCTGGAATAATTGCTGACAATGGAACAAGGCCCATACTCTTTTTGGTTACAGAAGCTGCTCTGTGAACCTATCTCTATGGCCACGACAAGAATGAAGGATGCTTGATGTCTTAAGGGGTTCAGGGCTTGGGCTCTGAGTACAGGGGCCCATTTCAGCTCCCTAGCCTTTAATTTCCAGTCCTACGTTCTCTTCCAGTGTGTGTTTCCAATGGAAAGACCTATTCTCATGGCGAGTCCTGGCACCCAAACCTCCGGGCATTTGGCATTGTGGAGTGTGTGCTGTGCACTTGTAATGTCACCAAGCAAGAGTGCAAGAAAATCCACTGCCCCAATCGATACCCCTGCAAGTATCCTCAAAAAATAGACGGAAAGTGCTGCAAGGTGTGTCCAGGTAAAAAGGCAAAAGGTGCGTTGGTTGGAAGCCCTGCCTTTGGTTGACCAAGATTCCCCACATATTCATCCTCAATGTTCTTTGAGCATCAGAAACCTGCCATGTAATTGTAACAGTAATAGTTCTACTAATAGCTAATAAGAAGCTACATTCACTCCCATTTTGAAGGGCTTATAAGGTGGTTGATTGGAAGACACTGACTTACCAGAAATTGGCTGGGGATTTGCTTGTGTCTACCACACCTCTGAACCCATTTAGCCATAGGACTGAACTTACCTTGCTTTTCTAAATCCTAGAGAAGTTAGGNTGGGTTTTGGTCCTAAGCTGCTGTGCGACTTTGGAAATGTGCCGGATCAGTTGATATCCAAGCTTCCTTCCAATACTAAAATCCTATGATGTTATCATTTCTCTATTAAAGAAAAGAAAATTAAGGTGTATAAAGTGAAGTGACTTGCCCAGAGTCACAGAAATAGATAATAAAACCAAGGCTTGGAACCCAGGTCGCTTCCAGCCCATTGTTTTTTCCAGGCCAGTAGAAGATGTGAAGTGTTTGTTTGTTTGTTTTAGTAAAGGCAATCGATTAGTTAAATGGTGGTTTTGACACATGAGCTAGAGAAAAACACAGTCCATAGTATTGGGGTTGACAGAGTACTGGACTGGTAATCAAGCATTCTGGCCCTGGCTCTGCCACTGCTTTCCTGTGTGACCTAGAATGAGTCAGTTCACCTCTCTGAGCCTCAGTTTCTTTCTCTATAAAATGAGAGTGTTAGAATAGATTCCTTATGGCTTTTCCAGCTCTAACATTCTAGGACTGAATGAATTAGTCACTTCCAGGCACATGAATTTATCATTTCTTATGTTTACCTGCAAAGCATTATTGTAAACATAGATTCAAAAAAAAAAATCAAATGTTTTAAAATGTAGGCAAAGAGTTAAATCATTTATTCAATTTAGGCAATTCCTCATGAGTAGCAGGTGAACATGAACTTAGTCAGTGTATTTTGAGCATCTTCATGTAGGCCAATGGTTCCTAAAAATACCTATGTCTCATCCCGAGCGATGATGATTTAAGTCATTTGAGGTGTAGCCTGGGGGTTGGAATTTTAGAAGACCCCCAGGCCTTCTTGTCTGTAATTTGCAGACAACTTTGGGAACCACTGCTGGAGGCTCAGGTTGGTTTATGGTCTCGCTAACCAAAGTATGGTTTCTGGACCAGCAGTGCCTGGGAGCTAATTAGAAAGGCATATTCTCAAGTCCCACCCCAGACCAACTGCATTTTAACAAGGTTGCCCAGTTGATTCCAAGGCACATTAAAGTTTGAGAAGCACTGATTTATAGCACAAACAAAATCTTTCTTAATGTAACAACCTTCATCTTCCAAAGTAAACAGGGGGCAATATGTGGGTAGGAAGGCCAGGAGCTATCTGATATGAAGTGGAGGATTGGGACATTAAGGTTGATGATGAGAGATACTTAGTAGGCACAGGGAGAGAGCACATTCTGTGGATATGAACATGGTGGCCACCCAGCTACAATGACCTTATAACTTCCAAGTTTACGATCTCACTGGAACCTCCAAGCCTTTTAGTGTCACTTAGAAGTAGGTCCACCAATACAGTGTTCTCTCCTGTCAAGGGTCTAACACCTAGAATCGTAAAAGTAATAGAACAAGATAATTTCAGACACAAATTAATAGTTACCTAGACTACCCAGGTAAGTTAAACCCTCCCGCTCTATAATATTCCAGTTTGAATCTCACACCTTCAAACCAAATCCCATTTCTTTGTATGGTTAGGATTGGATGGGTGTAGGTGATTCAAATAAGAAAGAAGGACACAGAACAAGTGTTGCCTTTCAGATTAGTGGCATTTACTCAAATCTTTATGCTTATCTTTTTCTAAAAACAATTATATATTTTAATTGGAGGCTAATTACTTTACAATATTGTGGTGGCTTTTGCCATAGATCAACATGAATCAGCCATGGGTGTACATGTGTCCCACCTTACACTCTTTGGCTAAGCAGTGCTACTAGAAATCCAAAGAAAGTGATCAGAGACATACAGATATACAAACAAGGATTTTTACTGCAGTGCTGTTTCCCATAGTGAAATATTAGAGACAACCTATAGTCCACCAGTATGGAAATGGTTAAATAAATTGCAGTACATCTGCACTGTGGGGTATTATACAGCCATTAAAAATCACCATAGAACAAGATTTAATGGCACAGAAATATGCTTTCAATACATCTATTAAGTACAAAGAACAAGCTACAAAAGAATATGTGGTTATGATCCCACTACTTGTGTTTATGAATAGCATTGATAATATGCTTAGACCAAAAAAAAAAAAAAAAACTGGAAGGACATATGGCAGAATGTAACAGTGGCCATCTTAGGGTGACTGGATGATGGGCAATTCTTATTTTCTTCTTTTTGTTTATCTGCATTTGCTAAATTTTCAGCAGTAAATGTGTATGACTTTTATAACTAGAAAAAGAAATAAAGGCTTTTATTTTTTAAAACTGCTCTCAGAATCCCAATTGGCAATATCTTAAAGAGTCTCATTGACTAAACCTGTTTCTCTGGAAGAGTGTCTTTTCCCACTTTTCCGCACTGCTCAGACATGTAGAGATGGCAGACTTACTGGGCAACATGGAGGAGAGAGTGTCTTGTCCCATTTGGTCACCTGCCCTCAGTAGGCCACACACAGGTGTCTGTGAATTGTAAGTTTCCTCTGATAGTCATGTTTCCCTCCAAGAGTCACTAGCCACAGAGGTGACTTCAGAGCCTCAAGGGGCATGCACTTGTTCATGCAGCATGCAATCTGGAAACACATATTCTGTGCCTACTGTGTGCAAGACATGGTTCCAGGCACTGAGAATAGGGAGATAAAGCAGACAGATGCAGGCTACTTGCCAGCAATGCTCCTTACATCCTGGCAGGAGAAGAAAGGCAATGAACACAAAACAATAAGGTAATTTTCTGTGGTGCTGAGTACTGGGAAGAAAAAAAAACACAGAGATCAGGTGAATGGGACAGGCCGGGTGGAACATTTTCAAAAGACTGGTAAGGGTCAGCTTCTATGAAGAATAATGTTGAGGAGAGTCCTGAATGATGTGAAGGGGTGAAAAAGGGAAGGTCATGACATCCTCAGCCTCTTAGACAATGACACAGAACACAAAAGAAAAGGAATAAAGGAGTGAGCAGGGAAGAGATTGACAGAAGAAAGAAGAGTAAATTCAGTTATTCATGCTGAGAACAGAAAAGAGAACATTTGCAAATGATTCACTCAAAAATTTTCTTAGAACAAACGATTGCAGGGCCCTCCAGTAACAAAGCAAGGCCAAAATGTAGGATGTGAGTTTCACCTCTCTCTCTCTCTTGTCTTTGCTCTGGTGGAGGCTGGCCTTGCTTTATGTATCAGTGGCCATCTTCGGAGTTGTGTTGGACTTCTACCGCCTGAAGTTTCTCCAACTCACTCTCAACCCCACCATACCACCCCAATACCCAGAATTCCCATAATGACACATTCCTTTTGGGTTACAGCGGGAAAAGGTTGAGACTTCAAGCTTGTTTCTCGGGCTGGGATAATACTGATACATCTCCTGTGTCAGTCATCCCCACTTCCGTAAGGAACAGTTTCTCAGTTTCTTAGTTCTGGAGAGCTCAGGACATGAACATTCTCATGGAAAGTGGTAATGGCCAGAAATGATTTCAGGCATGTCATGCTTCCCTGGAAGGAAATGAAAGTAGGTGAACACGCAGTGATCAGGAAGCACCTTGAAGTGAAGGGTGTGGAATGAAGAGGTTGCCGAGGAGGTAGTTCAAAAGACACACTCTGTTTATTTACTCTTAATATTTTCACGTGCCAGCCTGGATGAGTCACTAATGGATTTTGTTGTTTGTCAATCCCTTGTAGTGAGTAAATTAAGCTCTTGGAGGGGAGGGGTTGTGGGACAGGCTGACTTTTTAGGACGCTGGGAGAAATTTTTAGCATATTATAGGTACTTGCAGTACCTTCATGGGTTTCTTATGGCAGTTATAGCTATAGATGGTGAGCAGAATTTAACACATGAACCAGACTCTCATTCTAAAGCTGGTAATTAATACACAGAGGTTCCTGTATACTCCGTGACCTCTTCCCCCCTCCACTCATTTGGAAAGTGCTAGCACACATCCCTTAATTACCTAGCATTTCACCAAAAAAGACCAGCCCACCAAGTAATTAAATTACTGAAAAGAAAGACAGAAGGGGAAAGTAAGCTTGACTCTAGGATAATCTGCAAATTGTGTAGTACAACTTGAAATCACCCAGAGAAGACCAGGATTTTGTCCTTCTAGTGCCCAAACGGTGGCGGGAATGGGAGAGGGAATCAGGTCAGCAGGAGACATTCGACAGCAATTTGAATACAAACTCTAGTCCGGATGCATCTGACTGGGTAAGAGTGAATTCCCCTAATTAAAGTCACAGGTCCGAGGCACTCAACACCCAATGCTTCCATCAGATATTCTTACAGATGGCTTCTGCACATATTCAAAATCTGTCAGGGTGTCCTCAGCTTTTCTTTGTTGTTCTTGATTTGAGCATTATGCTTTAAATACACAGCTGAAGAGGGTGTTCATTACGAAGCCAGTAAGAACTTAACTCACTGATAACCAACCAAGGGCAACTTCTTTTGGTAGGGGGCTGAGGAAAGAGCAGTGCAGAGCAGGAGGAGTAAGGGGGCTGGTATCCCTATGCCTGGAAGTTGAAATCCACCAATTTAGTGTATACTTTAAATGATCCATAGTTGAGGGATTGGACCAATTTTTTTGTGTCTTCCAACTGTTCATTTGGCATAGTGTACATATGACTAATCTGACATCTAGGTTTTGGCACTGATGTTGATCCAGTATTAGCATTCCCCTTGAAAACAAATCAAAGAGCATTCAGAAATGTCAGCCCAATTTGGATAGATCCTTTGGGCAAGTATATGCACATAAATGTGTCATAAATGTTTTCTAAGTATACCTAAATGACGTTAGGGAAGTTAACTGAGGCCTTCCATCAGCCCATTCCTTGGGTCTCTGTTGGCAACACTGAGCTAGGCCAACCATGATCCTGACCCAGCATGGAAAATCCTCTGTTCCCTTAAGTGCCCAGCACCTTTGTATCTGGTCACATTCTTCCTCTTCGTGAAGCTCCACTTTTCATGTGATGGTGGATCCATTGTGAGTTTGGGGCCAGTGTTCTGTCATCACGTGGACTGAAAGGTCATGTGCTCTTTTGTGATGTCACTGTTACAGAGGCAGTGAAATGTTGGTGGGATTTCTATCTCTGTAGGAATGTCCTTGTAGATTGTCCACTTCTGATGCTTGTGCAGCGCTGTGAATGCTGAGACTACATAAATGCAGAGGTTTGCTTTGACTTTTGGAAAACCATGACAAATCTCTACTCACTTCCTGATTCCAGAAGAACTTCCGGGCCAAAGCTTTGACAGCAAAGGCTACTTTTGTGGAGAAGAAACAATGCCCGTATATGAGTCTGTGTTCATGGAGGATGGGGAGACCACCAGAAAAATAGCACTGGAGACAGAGAGACCGCCTCAGGTAGAGGTCCACGTTTGGACCATTCGAAAAGGTGAGCCAGACGGCATTAATCTCTTGTTATTTTTTTTTTTTTTTTGTAAGGGGGACACAGGGAAGGAGGGGAAGAATCATCTTCGTTTTTCTTCAACCTGTTCCCCTGTTTCAGTCAGAAGATGTCCCATTTGCTTAGAAATGAACACATGACTCACACAGTTGCTATTGTGCCCTTTAACTGTGACCTGGGCTAAAAAGTAAGTATTGACCATAGGGGTCTGTTGTCTTTCTCACACAACCAAGGCTGGGGGAGTGGTTTCTTAACCCTGGCTGCACATCAGACTCATCTGGGAAGGTTTTTATATACCAAATGCCTGATCCTACCCACAGAGTCTGACTAATTGTCCAGGAGTGGGGCTTGGGCTTAACGGTTTGTTCAGAAAGCTCCACAGGTGATTCTGGTGTACAGCTGGGATTGTAAACTTCCAAATGTAATCTACTATTGTTTCCAAGATGAAGCTCAACAAACATGAAAATGCATTCATTCAGTGCCAAGCAGAGTCTCGAATCGTACTGAGACCCCTTGCCTCAAGAAAATTATAGTCTCACTGGAGGGACAATCCCAGGCATGAGGTCCCATTCCTTTCCTGATTACTCCCATTGACTACCCAAGCAAGCTACGTTCTGTTCATTGTGAACCTACATCTATTCAAATCATCCCATAGCTAAAAGACTAAGGCTGATCTAGTCTGGTCAAGTTTTCAAGGAATCCAAGTGTAGAGGTGACATTTCAATTTGGAAATAGTGCACATCCTTTTGCAACTGGATTCCACCTAAGGCTCGAGAGTGCTCAAACTCGAATAAGTTTCGGCATCACGCAAGGTGCTAGGGTGAGACCCAGCTACCTTGCCACATCCAAGATATTTGAGTGCAGTCAGCCAAGGAGAGTATCTAAAAACTTGTGTTTCTACAAATAGCTGGATGATGCTGCTACAGGCAGTACTTGGACCCATCTTTTGAGGAACAACTGCGCTAGTATTTGTGGACCTTTTTTGGTCTCCTTTCTTTCTCAAAAGAACAGGAACTTCTCTGTACCCCTTTAAAAATACGCTAGAACACACATATAAGGCTCAGCGCTGTTTATTGTTGCTTTTGACCTAGGAATGTTGGTTTGCCATCTCTTTACTCCTTAGATCCTTAGTCACCAGGACTAAGTACTGTTCTGTTGGCTTCCCTACTGGCATTGCCCCACAGAGGGGTGTGGATGCTTTTCAACTGGTTACTATCACCTCTAAAGAGCCTGTTGTACACAACACTGGGTCATCAAAGATCTGTGCATGCTGGACAGAGGAAAACCCAGGTTCCATGTCCGCTGCTCCCTGTAGACCTCTGGAGGATTACTTAAGTGGGCGGGTAACATTGCTCCTTAACTGCAAGGCAGTTTTCTATTGTTCACATGTTATTCTGATGAAAGTTATTTGGGCAAGGTTTAGACTGTGGGAGCCCGGTTATTTTCACTCTGCCCATTTTTATAAGGGAAACCAAAAGGAGCTATGGTTGTTTCCCAAAGGAAAATATGCTTTCTGGGGAGTTTAGGAAGTGGGATGGCGTCTCCATTTACACAAATGACCCATGTGCAAAGCCCGCTTCAAGTTCTCACTGCTGAGCCAGGGGAGCAGCCCAGTGGCTTGGCAGGGACATAGTCAACTCCGACTGGGGGCAAGGGCAGAATGTCTAATACTGCCTTTGGCTATAGAAACTCCAACCAGCACCCATGCTTGATTCCCCATGGCTTTCCCCAGGAATGGGTCCCATGGTCAGCAGCTCTGTCTCCCTTATCTCCATCCTCTGGAGAACCAGGGGGAAGGTCAGTGAGCCAAGAAAACAAAAGCAGTCAATTATAACCCTCGAGTCAACCAAGTTCCTGGTTAAGCATATTACACAGCCCAGCTCAAGACTCCTAAGCCCCAGTAATGAGATGATATGCTTAGCTCAAGCAGAAAACAGCATTGCTGGTTCCAGACAGCACCTGACCACCTGCCTGATTTTTTGCTTGGCCCCAGGCATCCTCCAGCACTTCCATATTGAGAAGATCTCTAAGAGAATGTTTGAGGAACTCCATCACTTCAAGCTGGTGACCAGGACAACACTGAGTAAGTGACAACTGTCTTCTCTCTTCCTTGGAAAACACATCTAGTTTTCCACGCCTTGTCTCCCCAACTGAAGTACCGGCTGTGTTCTCACTGAACAGGAGCAATGCTCCACATCAACTTTAGAGAGACTATTCTCTCTCTTTCCTCTGGGTGATGAAACCCAGAGTCTTAAGAGGTTCCGAGGTCTGGTCTATCCGGATGTGGGGATCTCACATCTGGAAAGCTATGACCTCACTGGTGGGGCTGAGAGAGACAGAGAGAAGATGACTGCATATCGATTCTTGGATTGTCTCAAAGTTCTGTTTGACTGCTTGGAACTGCCCTGGGTGGTCATGTTTCTTTAAAAGCACTCAAGCCTACGAGCAACTCTGCCTAGGCTTTCTAGGCTAGGTGGAGCCTGGGGCTAGATCCTGCTAGGCACCGTGGGAGGGAGGGAGGTGGGGGGAGGGGGTGAGAGGACTTCTAAAGGAATAAAAGGCACAGAATGTCTATCCACTGGGAATTCTAATGGGTGAGACAGAACATGAAAGTGTGTTCATTATGAATTAGTATACTTCTGAAGAGTTAAATACCTAAGTGTTCAGGGGAATCTGTGACAAACAGAGATAAGAGCCAGGTGGGCTTAGTTGGGGAGGAGGTGGGTTTTGAAAGAGAAGGGTGTGATTGGGCAACAGGTCAGGAAATCAGTCCAAGGAGAGGGTACATCCTAAGAGAAGACTCAGACAGGAGCAAACAAGAAATGTGGGTGTGGGTGACAAAGAATCACAAAGGCCACATAGGTTGCACAGAAAGGTGAGACAAGTTGGAGGCAGGAAGTAGAAGGCCTGGAAGAAGCCAGTGAGAAGTTGAGATAGCAGGCAAGGAGCATGGGTAGTTGCTGCAAACTTATACACAGTGTATTAAGTGTATGAAGATGGTGCCTTGGAAAGATGTTTCTTGGCTCTCAGATGCATTTATTAAGCATGTATGACTTTGAGAAGCCATATTCTAAAGAAGCCAGTTGTTCCATCTCTCAGTCACATCCGACTCTTCGTGAACCCATTGACTGAAGGATGCCAGGCTTCCCTGTCTTTCCTTGCTTAGATTCATGGCCATTGAGTCAGTGATGCCACCCAACCATCTCATCCTCTGTTGCCCCCTTCTCCTTCCCTCAGTCTTTCCCAGCATCAGGGTCTTTTCCAATGAGTCAGCTCTTCACAGCAGGTAGCCACAGGATTGGAGCTTCAACTTCAGCATCAGTCCTTTCAATAAATATTCAGGATTGATTTCCTTTAGGGTTGACTGGTTTTATCTCCTTAGAGTCCAAGGGACTGTCAAGAGTCTCTTCGAGCACCACAGTTCAAAAGCGTTAATTCTTTGGTGTTCAGCCTTCTTTATGGTCCAACTCTCACATCCATACATGACTACTGGAAAAACCATAGCTTTGACTAGATGGATCTTTGTTGGCAAATTGATATATGCCACACTAAGAAGTTGTACTTGATCTCCAGACCAGAGAACCCCAGTGGGGGTTTTTAAGCAAGTGAATGATGCATTCATATCTGGATTTTAGAAAGTGGTACTTGCTATATGGGGTGGAAAGTGGGTTTCTAGCGAGAGAGCTGGTGATCATCTGTAGGAAGCTGTTAGACTGTATTAAGTCAGTTAGACAGAGGAGGAGGTGTCCCTGTGAGGGGTGGAATTTACACCATCAAGATCAGGAGCAAAGAGAGAAATGAGTTTAGAATGACTCCAAATTAGCAACTTTATGGATTGAGTAAAGAGTAATACCATTCACCAGTAGGAAACTGGAGAATGAGAATTGGTGAAAAAAATGAGTTTTATTTGGAACATGTTTGAAGTCCATCTGAGCAGAGTTATCCAGTAGGCAGCTGGACATAGGATTGGTAAGGTCAAGTGTTTATTCTGCAGAAGATGAGTAGACAACTAAATGGACGGTAGGAGAATTCAAACAGAGCTGGAAGTTCCTATGAGTCGGGAATAAAGGAGGCAGAGTCTAGGATCCCACGATCAATAATGTGACTTTTGAAATTACCAATTAATTTCAGAGAACATATTTTTGTTCATACTGTGAGCCAGGCATTGTGCTAGGCACTGGGGCACTTGGAAAATGATTTAAGCAAACTCTTTCCATCACAGTTAGCATTGGGGGTGTATAATGGAGGTAGATGATGTGTTCCTCTGTGTGCAGCTGAAGGTGGTGAGTGATGAGATGATCCTGCAGAGTCACCTGGGGACAGAGAAGTGCAAGCCTGACCCTGTGTATAATGTGCCTGTCAGATCCTGGTGCACTGCAGGGCTTCGATGGAAGCTGCTTTCTTACATGGCCCATCTCTCCTTTCCCATCAAATCTGAGAGACTAGGGAGAAGTGAAGAATCCAAGTGAGAGAGGAGCAGTAAGATGGGAGGCTCTAAGGAAGGGGGGACATGATCTCCTGTGGTGAGAGAAAGAAAAGAGGTTCAATGTCAGTTCTGGATTAAGACGAGTTTACTGACCTTGCACAAGAGGTTCTCCAAGTGGCAACATTATGGGGATGAAAGGAAGACTGAAGAGGGTATGCAGGTGGGCATTTTGTTAGGAAGCCTATTTGCCAGAGCAGGATGATAGCAGGGGAAGGAAAATCATGCCACGGAGGGACCAGGAAAGTTAGAAAAGGGATGGTTCAGAGACATCCAGTGGTTTCCAGTGCTCAGCACAGGGTACACACTCAAAACCACTTGCTCAGTTAGCATGACTGGAGGGAGAATAGAGAAGTTGGTAGGGACACATTAGAAATGTGGACAGTTCTGGGGGAGAGGGGAGAAAACAGGGACTGGAAGGGGACCAGAATAAAGATGACAGGAAATGGAAGGGATGCAGTTGTGTTCACCCAGAGCAGAGAGGGGTCCCCTGGTGAATGTGATACTGGAACTCTCAGCATGTGGGCATAAGACAAAGCAGAGGGGAGAGTTGTTGTTGTTGTTGTTTTGTATATACTAATCAAGTTTAATGACAAGTCAATTGAAAAAAGATTGACTCAGTCTAAAATATATCAACAGACAAAGCAAGCACTATTTTACCAGTTCTTTGCAAAGGGCCTTCAAGTTTTATGTTCTCATTCTTAGCATTTAGTATCCATTTAAATATATCTAGAGTGCTTTGATTTTAATTTAATGTATTTTTTACTTGGAGGAAAATTGCTTTACAATGTTGTGATGGTTTCTGCTGTACAACAATGCAAATCAGTCATAATTATACATAAGTCTCCTCCCTCTTGAGCCTCCCTCCCTTCCCCCGCTCCCACTCCCCTAGGTCGTCACAGAGCACCAGGATGGGCTCCCTGTGTTATACAGCAACTTCTCACCAGCTATGTATTTTATACATCATAGTGTATATATGTCGATGCTACTTTGTCCATTTGTCCCACTCTCTCCTATCACTGTCCACAAGTCTGTTCCGTCTGTATCTCCATTCCTTCCTTGCAAATAGGTTCATCAGTACCATCTTTCTAGATTTTATATATATATATATATATATATACACACACACACACACACACACATTAATATACGATATTTGTTTTCTCTTTCTGACTCACATCACTTTGTATAACAGGCTGTAGGTTTATCCACTTCACTGGAACTGAGAGGGGAGACTTTTTGACAAAGGGTGGCAGGAATAAAGAAACGAGCAGTAAACAGTCAAGTATCCCAAACTAATATTCAGGCCTCAGAGAGTAAGCCAAGCCCCAGGAATGCACCAGGTACAGGTCCCCAAAGTGCCTTATTTGACCTACTGCAACCTAAGAGCTAACGACCTGATAGTGAAGTAAGTCCTAAATGCTAACTAAGTAGACTGTAAAAAATCCCAAGAATAACACTTAGGTTTTACTCTTGGGATTCTGACAAATGCTGTGTGTTGAAACGAAGACCCTGTGACCCATGTTCCATGTCTGTCCCCAGGAAAGTGTTTCAGGAAAGGTCTGTTTTGCTGAAAGTTCATGACGCCTGTCTTCGAGCTCCCCTGGCGGATCTGTGAGCATTCAGGGAAGGCTTGGGTGTGTCAGTTCTGCTCCTCATTGGCTCTGCCCACCTCTCACATCTCTGGGCCACTTTGTGTTTGCCTTTTAGGCCAGTGGAAGATCTTCACTGAAGGAGAAGCCCAGATCAGCCAGATGTGTTCAAGTCGTGTGTGCCGAACGGAGCTTGAAGATTTGGTCAAAGTGTTGTACCTGGAAAGGTCTGAAAAGGGCCACTGTTAGACAAGACAGACAGTATTGGATAGAGTAAAGCAAGAAAACTCAAGCTGCAGCTGGACTGCAGACTTACTTTGCTTAAGTCAACAGTGTCCTAAAACCCCAAACTCAAATGCAGTCAATTATTCACGCCATGCACAGCATAACTTGCTCCTTTATTGGAGTGGTATGTCAGCCCTTAAACATCTCCTCCGAAGAGACTAGAAGAGTTTTGAATTCTCTGTGGGAGGAAGAGGGCTAGGACGCCACAACACTGCTCTAGGGTCTGGGAGAATCACATTTCTTTACAGGTTCAAGAGTAAACAAAACCTCTAGAAAGTTATCCCAGTGAAAGAGAAGGGAATTGCTTAGTAGTTCTTTAGTACAGAGAAAATATTAGTATGAAATTCTTCTCTTTAAAATTTAGAATGTCTTGTGTTTAAAAAAAAACTTGCTATATTCACACACATACAGGTACGCATACACATGTGCATGTGCACACACATATACTGAACTACAGCCTTCATTCTGAGGCAAGACCAGTGTAGACTCTCCCCTTCTTTCCCTTGCCTGACTCCCAAGTAACTTGGAGGCAGTTGGCACCCAGGAGGATAAATAAGGAGTTGTGAGTAGAAGTCTCTGCCCTTGGGTCTATGATGTGGTTGTTGATGGCACCGATTCTGGGAAAGAATAAAAACACCATTTCCTGGCTGCCTTCACTCTGAGGTGGAAAAGAACTTTTACCTTATGACACCACTTCTCTTTTCTCCCTAAACCTCCATAAAGAAGTTAGAATTGAGTAAAACCTTTAGAAACTGAGTCTACATAAAAGAAAATAATTATTTAAGGAAAGACTTGCTAGAAGTCAGCAAGGTCAGCCATGTGTTTTCAAGCCAACAAAACTCACCAATTAACAGGTCAATCCTCACTTACTGTCCTGAAGTCATAGTTCTCTAGTCCAAAAATTTTAGTTAAATGATGAAATTCTAGAAGCTTCGTAAAAGGGCAGTTTCTCTTCTCCAATTACAGGAGTTGGTTTTTACTTGGCAAAGGGACTCCGTCCTCCCAAGCTTCAGTTAGGAGAATTATTGCTCACTGGGGGAAATGGGGATTTTGATAACAATCCTTATCCTAAGCCTTCCTACCGTTCTCCTCTCATGCACCAAGCATGAACCTGAATCGTGGATCCCAGTGAGGGCTGCTCCAAAAATGTCTCTTTGCAGCCTAATACCAGAGCCCAAGTGATCCATTCTGAGGGAAAACTATAAATTTTCCACAGCAGGAATCTCAAACCTGCTTTCTAGATTTATCTCCTCAGGTGGGGCCTGGATGAACTCTAGTGAATACTTAAATATTAAGGACCGAGAAATCCCATTTTTCCTACTCTATGACCATAAGTAAGATGAACATTTTTTTGTTATTTGACACCAATAGGGAAAAATGTAAAAGGTCCAGTCTTTATGGCAACCTGGCATAAAGGAGTCTGTTCTCATCAGAGAGACACAGAGGCCTGGTGGCCAGGCCTTCAGCGGACCAGCCTCTCAGACACATTGTTCTTGAGGAGGGGAGGGGAAGGAAGGAGGACATCCAGAGTATTAGTGGTGGGGGTGAGGGGGTTGAACATTAAGCAGCTGCTGTCTCCCACCCAGAGGTGGCAGTATTTCCATAGAGTGGAAACAAATCATTGGATCCTGAGTCAGTGGTGATTCCCCTTCTGATGACTCAGCCCCAAAACCTTCCCACCCAGGTGTTCTCTGAAAGCTCAACCTGAAGGGAACACCCAGGGAGCTTCCCTAGATAGACTGTTGCCCGCAGGGGCCAGGACACAACTTGGCCGGGTGCAGTGTGAAGCAGGAGCTGGGGTGCTGGGCGAGGCCAACGTAGAAACCCTCCAGTGTTCGGTGTTGCAGAGAGAGAGAAGAGGCTGAGCCGCCTGTACTTAGTAGGGAGGAATGGATGTGGTTCTTCTTGTGTATTTATTTGTACCATAAACACTTGGAAGAAGCAAAGCCCATAAGTACCACTTAGCAGCTGTAGCCATTTTCTAGTTAACTCATGTAAACAACTAAGAATAACATAACAGTATTACCCTTTCACTCTTCTCACAGGACATGTACCTGAATAGGGTACTTATTTATGTAGTCACTGTATTTCTGGATTTTTAAATTAATAAAAAGTTCATTTGGAAAAATCCTATGCCGGAATGTCATGTGACTGATTGACTCTGGGCAGCACGGACCTTGGGCTGGGTAACTGGTGATGGAAGGGCCTGGCTTTTGCACACTCAACCTGACACCCCTCTCACACTACAGCCTCATGGTTAGGAGTGAGAACTTTGAAGTCAGATGACCTGGGTTTTTAATCCCAGTTCCACACTTAGCAGCTATGTCAGTCACCCCAGCTATAAAATGGGGATGATAGTGGTACTGTTGACCTTTGCCTGCAATCTTGCAGTGAAATTTAATTCCGTCAGTTCATGTTAGGTGATTAAACTAGTGTCTGGTGCATAGTGAGCATTTACTCATGACCATGAATGTTCAGAAATGGCATGGCACTGAAAACGGCCATGATTAATGGCTTCTATTTAGGCCAAGACATTTAAGAGACTGGGGACAGAAGGCCATTGACATGGGTTTCAAGAGGGCCTCAATTTTGGTCTGCTGCTCAGTGGCAAATTTGCATAGGGAACAAAGTAAAAGTATTGTCTCATATTTCGATCCAGACTAAATTCCCTCAAACTCTTAATACCAGCTAAATTAGTGCTATCACAGAAGTCAAAATAAAAGAGATCTGCAATGTCAAATTATGTAAGGTCTGAAAAGGAGACTATGTTTAGTTGCTCAGTTCTGTCTGACTCTTTGCAACTCCTTGGGGTGTAGCCTACCAGGCTCCTCTGTCCTTGAAATTTTCCAGGCAAGAACACTTGAGTAGGTTGCCATTTCCTTCTCCAGAGGATCTTCTCGACCCAGGGATTGAACCCTCATCTCCTGTGTCTCCTGCATTGCAGGCGGATTCTCTACCCTCTGATCTATTGGGGAAACCCCTTAAAAAGGCTATGTGTGACATGGTTAGATAGCATCAATGGACATGAATTTGACTAAGCTCCAGGAGATAGTGGAGGACAGAGGAGCCTGGTGTGCTGCAGTCCATGGGGTTAAAAAGAGTTGGACATGACTTAGTGACTGAACAACAGCAACAGTAACAGACACACTGGTGTTAGCAACACAGAGGTCAGTGGTGGTGAAATACTGGGGAAGTGATAGGAGTAGAAGCCAGAAGTGAGTAGGGAAATAAGCAATTGGAGGCAGCAGCTTGAGGCAACCCTTGGTATGCTGTGTTTAGTCGCTCAGTCATGTCTGACTCTTTCCAACCCTATGGGCAGTAGCCGGCGAGACTCCTCAGTCCGTTGGATTTTCCAGGCAAGAATACTGGAGTGGGTTGCCATGCCCTCCTCCAGAGGATCTTCCTGACACAGGGATTGAACCTGTGTCTTCTGCATTGCAGGCAGATTTTTTTTTTTTTTTTTTTTTTTACTCACTGAGCCATCAGAAGGTAAAAGAAGTAGCAGAAGAAGGATATGAGGTCAAGGGAAAATTTTTGTCTTAAACATGGGAGATGTTTGGCCATGTCTGAATATTGAAGGGAGGGATTCTATAGAGAAGAAAAGATGGAAAGTGATGGGAAAGTCAGGTTAACTTGCTGTTTGGGTTGCATGAGAAGCCACAACCCCACACAGAGCCCTTGACCACAACCCAGACAAATTTTTGGCCTTTGGTTTCCATCCCCTTACTGTGAGTCAGCTACACCTAGTTCCCATCATCTCTCTTAGCTTGGTCCCACTTTATACCTGACATACTTTCTTCTGGAATGATGGGCTGTAAATCCCAATAAATGCCTCCATTGGGGGAACCACATAAACCAGACACCTTGGCTTCACCTGGCACGCTATCATTTCCCTGATCACCCACATCCAAATTTCACCAAGTCCTACCCATTTGATCCCGTAAATATAGCCCATGTTTATTGCCTTTTGCCCTTATCTTCCTCTTGCAGGCTCTTTTCCTTCCTATAGTTTTTACTCCCCTCCTCTAAGGCAGTCCCAGGAATCTCTTAAGATCCTCTCATATGGGTTCAAGGACAAGTCCTGCCTGCCACCACATTACCCACCCTTTTAGTTTTTTCTTGCTTTGGCGCTCCTCTGCAAAGGGTACTGCTGAAAAAAAGATGGCTGTCTACTGCCTCCACAAGCATATCTGTCCTGACAGTCACAATGGCCACCAGCTGTAACATTACAGGTGGGTGTGCCTTCTGCTGGCCTGGGGGAGCCCTCAGTGTTCTACAGTGCCACGGTATTCTGTGCACAAGTTGGGAGAAGGCCCTCCTCCCTCCCCCTGCACTGTTATACCTTGTCACCTTATGCTAAAACAGCTTACACCGAGTTGGTGCATATGTATTGTGTGGACCAAAGAACAGTCTGCTTCTGCTTGAGTCTCCTGGAGTTTTTAAGGAAACACCTTTAACAAGCCCTTTAGTTTCTACTTTCAGCTTTCCTCAGGGCTCAGTTGCCAATATGGAGAGGTTCTGCTGAATACAGGCACCCTCATTCTATCAGGCTCCAAGGCTATGGCATACTTTATAAATTAAAGGTTTTTGGCCACCCTGCCTCCAGCATGTCTCTCAGTGCCATTTTTCCAACAGCATTTGTTCATGCCTTGCCTTTGAGTCACATTTTGGTAATTGTCACGATATTTCAAGCCGTTTCATTATTCTTACATTTGTGATGGTGATCTGTGGTCAGTGATCTTTGATGTTACCATTGTAAAAAGATTGCGTGTGTGTGCGCTCTGTCGTGTCCGAATCTTTTGTGACCCTGTGCACTGCAGCCTGTCAGGCTTTTCTGTCCATGGGATTTCACAGGCAAGAATACTGGAACGCGTTGCCATTTCTTTCTCTAGGGTATCTTCCTGACCCAGGGATGGAACCCACATCTCCTGTATCACCTGCACAGGCAAGTGGATTCTTTGTGTGCCACCAGGGAAGCCCACTGTAAAATGGTTACAACTCACCAAAGGCTCAGATGGTCGTTAGACATTTTTACCAATAAGGCCTTTATAAAAATTAAGGTATGCACATTGTTTTTTAGACATAATGCTGTTGCACACTTAAGAGAATACACGAGTGTAAACAAAACTTTTATGTGTACTCTGGAACCAAAACAATTTGTGTGCTTTGCTTTATTTGCATATTTGCTTATTGTTGTAGTCTGGAACTGAACCTGCAATGTCTCTGAGGTCTGCCTGTGTAAGCCTGTAAGACAGATGTGAGTCTGTTCCCCTCATCCCTCTTTCCTTTGGTGTGCATGCACTGCTTTTATTCCCCAATGAATCCCTCATGCAAACTGACTTCAGGGGGCCCATCCCACCAATCTGCCAAACAAGGTCTGATATCTCTGAATCCTCTAAGCAGAGGAGAGAAGTCCTTGAATGCAGAGCCCTGGCCATAACATGCAGTCTCCCAAATAGTTCATATACATTTACAACTTTGTGCCTTTGTGTATGTGTTCCCACCACTAGTATATTCTTTCTTCTTCTTTGCCTGGCAAACTCCTACTCATCCTTCAAGACCCAGTCCAAGTGTCACCTCCTCCCTGGAGCCTTGCCTTCCCCCCCAGTAGTTTACCACCATTTTCCATTTCTCCCTATGTACTCTATCCTCCAACATGCCAAATCCATTTTCCAGATACTGGGTCCTTACTACTTCTGTGTCTTTGCACACAGCTCCATTTGCCTGGAACATTCATCCTCTGATGCTTCTACTTCACAAACACGTACTCATTTTTTAAAACTCCTATTGCTCATCTCCTATCTTGTCCACCTCTTTCAGGCACAGATAATTGTTGCCCTAAGAAATAACAACCAAAACACTTGCCAGCCACAGTACTCATCAATTGACATGCATATTTTCCCAGTTAATCCTCAGCACAGCCTTATACAATAGTTCCTATTACTGACCTTATTTTAGAGATAAGGACAGTGAGTGCCTTCACCTTTTACATGCCTTCATGTATTAAAATGTGAAGCATTTGCCCAGCCACAGTCTCCCTGATGAGTCTGGAGAACTCCAAGAGGGTAGGGACCCAGTGCCCAGCACTTCAAGACATCCAATAAATATTTGCCAAGTGAATAGTCAATGTGATGAGATACTTTCTCCAATTGGGAAAGAAAGCAGTCTGGAGATTAAACATCCAGGGGCAAGGCCAGCCTTCAGGACATTTTCTCTGTACCTAAGGAAAATGATGGAAGTAAAGTCCAATGCTGTAAAGAGCAACATTACATAGGAACCTGGAATGTTAGGTCCATGAATCAAGGAAAATTGGAAGTGGTCAAACAGGAGATGGCAAGAGTGAACATTGACATTTTAGGAATCAGCTAACTAAAATGGACTGGAAAGGGTGAATTTAACTCAGATGACCATTATATCTACTACTGTGGGCAAGAATCACTTAGAAGAAATGGAGTAGCCCTCATAGTCAACAAAAGAGTCCAAAATGCACTACTTGGATATAATCTCAAAAATGACAGAATGATCTCTGTTCGTCTACAAGGCAAACCATTGAATATCACAGTAATCCAAGTCTATTCCCCAACCACTAATTCAAAAAAGCTGAAGTTGAATGGTTCTATGAAGACCTACAACACCTTCTAACACCCAAAAAAGATGTCCTTTTCATTATAGGGGACTGGAATGCAAATATAGGAAGTCAAGAAACACCTGCAGTAACAGGCAAATTTGGCCTTAGAGTACAGAAGGAAGCAGGGCAAAGGCTAATAGAGTTTTGCCAAGAGAATGCACTGGTCAGAGCAAACACCCTCTTCCAACAAGAAAAGACTCTACACATGGACATCACCAGATAATCAATACCGAAATCAAATTGATTATATTTTCTGCAGCCAAAGATGGAGAAGTTGTATACAGTCAGTGAAAACAAGACCAGGAGTTGACTGTGGCACAGACCATGAACTCCATATTGACAAACTCAGACTCAAATTGAAGAAAGTAGGGAAAACCACTAGACCATTCAGGTATGACCTAAATCAAATCCCTTATGATTATACAGTGGAAGTGAGAAATAGATTTAAGGGACTAGATCTGATAGAGTGCCTGAAGAACTATGGGTGGAGGTTCATGACATTGGACAGGAAACAGGGATAAAGACCATCCCCAAGAAAGAGAAATGCAAAAAGGCAAAATTGTTGTCTGAGGAGGCCTTACAAATAGCTGTGACTAGAAGAGATGCAAAAGGCAAAGGAGTAAAGCAAAAAATATACTCATTTGAATGCAAAGTTCCAAAGAATAGCAAGGAGAGAAAAGACTTCCTCAGTGATCAGTGCAAAGAAATAGAGGAAAACAATAGAATGGCAAAGTTTAGAGATCTCTTCAAGGAAAATTAGAGACACCAAGGGGAACATTTCATGCAAAGATGGGCACAATAAAGGATAGAAATGGTATGGACCTAACAGAAGCAGAAGATATTAAGAACAGGTGGCAAGAATACACAGAAGAACTATACAAAAAAAGATCTTCACAACCCAGATAATTACGATGGAGTGATCACTCACCTAGAACCAGACATCCTGGAATGTGAAGTCAAGTGGGCCTGAGGAAGCATCACTATGAACAAAGCTAGTGGAGGTGATGGAATTCCAGTTGAGCTACTTCAAATTCTAAAAGATGATGCTGTGAAAGTACTGCACTCAATATGCCAACAAATTTGGAAAACTCGGCAATGGCCACAGGACTGGAAAAGGTCAGTTTTCATTCCAATCCCAAAGAAAAGCAATGCCAAAGAATGCTCAAACTACCACACAATTCCACTCATCTCACATGCTAGCAAAGTAATGCTCAAAATTCTCCAAGCCAGGCTTCAACAGTACATGAACCATGAACTTCCAGATGTTCAAGCTGTTTTTAGAAAAGGCAAAGGAACCAGAGATCAAATTGCCAACATCCGCTGGATCATAGAAAAAGAAAGAAAGTTTCAGAAAGATATTTACTTCTGCTTTATTGACTATGCCAAATCCTTTGACAGTGTGAATCACAACAAACTGTGGAAAATTCTGAAAGAGATGGGAATAACAGACCAGCTGACCTGCCTCTTGAGAAATCTGTATGCAGGTTAGGAGGCAACAGTTAGAACTAGACATGGACCAACAGACTGGTTCCAAATAGGAAGAGGAGTGCGTCAAGGCTGTGTATTGTCACCCTGCTTATTTAACTTCTATGCAGAGTGCATCATGAGAAATGCTGGACTGGATGAAGCACAAACTGGAATCAAGATTGCCGGGAGAAATATCAATAACCTCAGATATGCAGATGACACCACCCTTATGGCAGAAATCAAAGAACTAAAGAGCCTGTTTATGAAAATGAAAGTGGAGAGTGAAAAAGTTGGCCTAAAACTCAACATTCAGAAAACTAAGATCATGGCATCTGGTCCCATCACTTCATGGCAAGTAGATGGAGGAACAGTGGAAACAGTGTCAGACTCTATTTTAGGGGGCTCAAAAATCACTGCAGATGGTGACTGGAGTCATGAAATTAAAAGGCGCTTGCTCCTTGGAAGAAAAGTTATGACCAACATAGACAGCATATTAAAAAGCAGAGACATTACTTTGCCAACAAAGGTCTGTCTAGTCAAAGCTATGATTTTCCCAGTAGACACATATGGATGTGAGAGTTAGACTATAAAGAAAGCTGAACACCGAAGAAATGATGCTTTTGAAGTGTGGTGTTGGAGAAGACTCTTGAGAGTCCCTTGGACTGCAAGGAGATCCAATCAGTCCATCCTAAAGGAGATCAGTCCTGGGTGTTCACTGGAAGGACTGATGCTAAAGCTGAAACTCCAATACTTTGGCCACCTCATGCAGAGTTGACTCATTGGAAAAGACTCTGATGCTGGGAGGGATTAGGGGAAGGAGGAGAAGGGGACGACAGAGGATGAGATGGCTGGATGGCATCACCGACTCGATGGACGTGTCTGAGTGAACTCCGGGAGTTGGTGATGGACAGGGAGGTCTGGCGTGCTGCGATTCATGGGGTCACAAAGAGTCGGACACGACTCAGAGACTGAACTAAACTGAACAAAACTTTCTCTCTGTGAATAGACTCCCACATGGTGTATATGAAGCCTTCACAAAATGGACAGTACAACAGACCCAAGGTCTTGCTTCAAGTTAATGTAGACAAGAGGAGTTCCAAGTCAGGTCCAATTATAAGCAGTCCCCAATCTAAGAATGAAATATTGGCCCCAAAATTCGACTCCAGCATGCGTGTTCTTTTAGAATCATCATTCTGCTTGATGCTCATATCTCCAGGCCAGTCAACACAAGCGTCTTGAACCTTGAATGGAGCCAAATTATATAGAGCACTAATTAGTACCTGCTTAAGCTGGGTCCTAGGGGCAAGGGCAGGGGGTATGAGAGAGGAGCAAGCGGGGAGTTTCCTTTCACTCTTCAGGGTGGGGCAGATGAGAAAGGGGTGAAGAGCAGGCTCCAGGCAAAATCTCAAAGAAGGTGAAGGTTGTGCTTGCCAGCCTCCTCTCTCTTTCTGGGTCCCTGTGCTGTTATCCCCTCTTCACATTCCACCGTGCCATCCCAGACCTACCTTGCTCCTCAAAGAAACTTTGGGTTCCACCATTAATGACCTCATTCAAAAAGCAGAACCTGAGTTCCTTCAGGGCTGAAGTTCCTTCAGAACAGCTGCCTAGGCCTTCGGAAGGAAGCACGTTCAGTGAAGTGAAGGAGAACTGCTTAATCCTCAGATACCTTTTCAGTTTTAAAGATTTTATTACCCTCAAAATGAATTTCTCCCATTACAAAATGACAGGAAGAGGGTTGGGGTGGCTGAAAATTTTTTAGCAACAGAGGCAGGAACAAGGGGTTGTGTGTGTTGGATGTGGGGGCTGATATTTGGGGGGCTGGAGGAAGTAGACACCACCAAGCAAGCAAGCCATTCCTACCTTTCCCATCCAAGTGTCTGCCTGATGAAACATTGCAGAGGGGCCTTTGGCCATTTTCAGTCCAGCAATCAAGATAGCCACCTTGTCTCTAAGACTCTGCAGAAGACCAGGTAGTATGCTTGTTTCTGAGCTCTCAACAGTCAACAAAAGAAACCTAGCATTTGCACACACCGAGGTTGCGGTCTACCAGAGAATACAGGCACTGAACACGTAATTCCAAGTGTGATAGGTGGGATGAAAGAGTCAGTTCAAGGCACACTACGAGAGTGCAGGTCATGGTGGTTTATCCTCATCATGGAGGAGCAAAGAAGAAATGACATTAAAGGACAAGCTTAATGAAGACTTAGTTGGAGTTACACACTGTTTTCATTTGCAGACAAGGTTTCACTGCTATCGAAGAATTTCACCAAGCATTGGACTTACACATTGATTCTTGTGGTGACTCCTGTTACAATGTAGGTGCTCCTTACAGTAGGGAGAGTGGGGTAGCCACTGCAAGTCCTCCCCTATAAAGAAATTCCACCAAGGAAAATAGATAGCAGAGCCCTAGAGGGACAGAACACAAGACAGGGAAATTTTGAAAGGAATAGATGTAAATCTGAAGTATTATCTGAAAAGTCAGCATTAAGTATGCCTTTCCACGGGGGAGGAGGGGACTGCTTAGGTTCTGGAGTGGGGGAAGTGACATAACAAAGTGAGAAGTATTTTATCCCTGACATTATTTAGGATTGCTGGCGCACAGTGATAACAAGTCTAATTTTTAGTCAATTCTATTTTTATTTTCCAATGCTCCAGACAACACACCCACTTATTGACTGCACCCCATGGACCGCTCCCACTCCCAAGCCCACCCCACCTTCCCATGCCACTAGGTGGCAGTCAGACAGAGGTTGGAGTAAGGCAGACACAAAGTTTTCAACCCAGTTCTCAGGAGCCTTTTACTCTGCAATTCTAAGAAAATAAGTTCTCTGGAGTACCTCTTGGGATATGATCTCCTCTCAAGCAACTAACATCATTGTACACTTGCTTTGCTAATGCCAATGAAAGTACCATTTATGGCTCTGAGGTTATTGATATGAAAGGAGAATTGAGGCAATCAGTTGGTTGTCAGGCAACACAAAAAAAACCCTTCTGCAGGGACTGACCAATTGTTTCCCCCAAATGTCTCTTTTGCTTTGGCTTGTGGAGACCCAGCCTGAGTATGATTACTCTCCTGGATCTGAAACAAAGACACAATCACATGGGGTGGGATTGGAAAGGACTGATATTAACCCCAAGCCACAGGCAGAGGGATGCCTGGAGCAGGACAACAGGCTTGAGGAAGCTCTGATGCAATTGGGGAAGGAGGAGGATGTTTGGTTGAAAGGAAAAGGTCAGTGTGTATTTGAAGTCAGAGCTGTGGCTATGGGACGCCCCGAAGTTTTGGAAAATTGAGGACACACTCCAAGAATATTGAGACATTCTGGCAATGCTGAAGAGGGAACCCCTCCAGAAAAACACAAGACAATTTGAGCTGATTAAATAGCTTTGGATAGAAAGTGGGACTCTGGGTTGGATGGGGTGGGAAAGATTTGCAAGCAAGTATAGGGGAAGGAGATTCTGAAAGAAAATGGAAAGAAGCTCAAAAGAAGTCTCAGGTAGCCTGCAAAAGTTTCAGGGTAGACACCACTCTCTCCTTGCCCTTCCAACAAACTAAGTGGGCAGATTTGGTCTTGGTCACGGCTCCCTCCTCCCTTTTAGCATCCACCCTTGGTGCTCAGCATTCTCTTGTTTCCATCTGTGTGTCTTCCAACACTGGAAGAAGCTGGAGAACATTTGGAGTTATACCAGCCAAACAATAATCCATCAAAGTTAGTGTCATAAATACAGAAAGAATAAATTTCCTCAAGCACATATGGCTCCTGAAAAGCTGACCTTTTTAGCACAATAGAATGGCTTGGGGCCATTTTTGATCCCCTCCCTGCTTCCAGGGTAGAATTGTTCAGTTGCCTACTCTGAAGCAATCCAATGAATTCACACTACTGTATTAATGACTGCAGATAAGTTGATGCCCTACTAAATGAAAATTTTGTACCCAGTGAAGTAGGGTCATTATTTAACTTGGCCATTCCTCAACTCTTTTGAGTTCACATGACTTCTTTTGTGACTCAAAAGTCTCTGATTATCCCATGATGGTAGTTGTGCTTTCATATCTGCTGATTGAGAAACTCTATAATGAAAAGTTACTAGGAATTCAGCTACATGTTTAGAAGGTTTTTGTGCTTGATTAGGGCTTCCCCGGTGGCTCAATGGTAAAGAGTTCACCTGCAATGTGGGAGACGCAATTTCAACCCCTGGGTTGGGAAGATGCCCTGGAGAAGGGCATGGAAACTCGCTCCAGTATTCTTGCCTAGAGAATGCCATGGACAGAGGAGCTTCGCGGGCTACAGTCCATAGCATCACACAGAGTGGGGCACAACTGAAGCCGCTGAGCATACACACATGCACATGCTTGATTAATCACAACAGCAAACCTGCACGGTTCATAAAGTAGTAAATATATGTGTAAGATGTATTTATCCAAAATAAAAACAATGCCTCATCCACAGGTAGATTTGCAGGTCCTTCATGATAACTCCCTGGTTCATTTAAGAGTTGTGGCCTCAGATTAAGAACCAGTGTCTGAACCAGAAGAAATGATTGAAACAGTAAGTTTAACCACTTTGAAAGTTTCATCCCAAGTGCCAGTAGGGTAGGGTGGTGCTTCTCCCACCTACCTCACAGATCTATTTTCTGTTGGAGGTCTGGGTAGGTCTAGTTAATAGCTTACAAAAGAAACAGAATTTTAAATGCTCATATTTCAGGGAGTCACCCTAAATGCTCATTTGGATGATTTCCACAAAGACCAGTGCTTGAGGAACCTGGTGGAACACTCAAGGTTTGACTTTTGGGAGCAAAGATGGCCAAACAATAGGCTATCAGTCAAAGTTTGACTATTATCACAAACACCAAAATATTAAATTCCCCAAACAGAGCTAATAGACAAGAGCCACACAACTCAGGATATGCTAGAAACTATTTAATTGTACACTTTAAAATGGGGTGGGAGGTGGGAGGGGATTCATGTTTGGGAACGCTTGTACACTCGTGGTGAATTCATGTCAATGTTTGGCAAAACCAATACAGTAATGTAAAGTAAACTAAAGTTAAAATAAAAATTTTAAAAGTAAAAAAAAAAAAAAGAAAAAAAAAAGGGTGAATTTTATGGTATGTGAATTATGTTTCAGTAAAGGTGTTATCATATTAACCTTCTCATATCTGAGCCCCTTGTATCTCTAATACCCAAAACCTATGAATTTAAACTGTCCTCAGCTCTATAGAAGGCTGACTTCTACTGATATCATTTACCTGATTCTGTATATTCTTAAAAGACGATGATAAAAAAAATCAGGTCGTGAAAGGGAATGAACAGCTTAAAACACTAGCACTAAAATCAGAGAGCTAGACTTGCTTAGGTAAATAATTTCATCTTTCTGAATCTCATCTTACCATTTTATCATATCATTTGCTTCTGTCTCCTAACATTGCTTTGAGAAATAAATGAGTTCGTGAACACAAAATGGTTAGCATACTACCTAGCTGATCCAGAGTGACCTACATCACTTGGTAATGCACAACCATTATATGGTAAATAATAATGGCCAGCAAAGAAATTTGATGCAGGGAAGTCTAATTACTCCTCTTTGCTCTCCACACAGGATTATAATAAAACAAGGGCTTAGATAAATCTCCACCTCATAAAGACATTATTTATTAGCACACTAATAAAGACATTATTTATTAGCACACTATGCCCAACACATTATGAAACCTGTTCCATAAACTTGATGAAGCCCCAGATCTCTGTCCTGTCAAGTGCTCTAAGAACATCCTTTGGAAAGACACAGCACATATCCTCTAGCTGACATCATGCAGAAATCCTCCTCGATTAATGGCTGAGCACAGGACCCATTTGAGATCAAGTCATTTGTGTCAGCCTGAAGAGGTTTTGCTAGGGTAAAAGCCCTGGTGGATTCTTATATTTTGTTTGTGCAAAGATAGGGAGTGTCTTCAATTTACTATAGCTAATCCACATATATTAAATGACTTTCACTCTACAAAGAAGAGCCCATTTCTAACATTCATTGTACTAGGACTTAGTTTCATGCAATCTGCTAGTTAGGAGGGAAGATACTCTGAAGGAGGGCACAGCAACCCACTCCAGTGTTCTTGCCTGGAGAATCCCATGGACAGAGGAGCCTGGTGGCTACAGTCCATAGGACCACAGAGTTGGACATGACTGAAGTGACCTAGCAAGCACACATGCCCTGCTAGTTAGGAAAATGTCAGTTCGTGGGTGATATATCTGTCAATAGCAGAAGGACTTAGAGCTGCCACCTCTGTAGTGTAATTCTTTCTAATAAATTATCTATGGCCACCCTCGTCTATCCACTCTTAACTGTACGTTGTTGTTGTTCAGTCGCCAAGTCATGTCTGACTCTTCGTGACTCTTAACTGTATACTCAATTATATAATGCTAAAAGAACCCTTAGGATCCATTATCTCTATATCACAGAATTATGGGCAGAGTTCTTTGTGGTATTCCTTTATTTCTGTTTCATGTCTGTGGGTTCTGTAGTGATATCCACTCTCTCATTACTGATATTGGTTATTTATATCTTCTTTGTTATTGGTCAGTCTGTACAGAGTTTTGTCAATTTTATTGATCTTTTAAAAGAATCCAACTTTTGGCTTCATTGATTTTTTTCTTGCTTTTCTAGTTTTAATTTCACTGATTTAAGCTCTTGTTTTCATTATTTCCTTCTGCTTGTTTTGGCTTAATTTGCTCTTCTTTCTCTAGTTTCACAAAGAAGAAATTTAGATTACTGATTTTAGATCTGATCTATTTCTAATATAAGCATTTATTGCTATAAATTTCCTTCTAAGTGTTGCTCTGATTGCATCCCACAACTGTGCCATGATGTGTTTTATTTTCTTTGATTCAATTCAGAATATTTTAAAAATTTTCCCTAGAAACTATCTCTTTGACCCATGGGTTATGTAGAAGTGAAGTGAAGTTGCTCAGTCGTGTCTGACTCTTTGTGACCCCATGAACTATAGCCTACCAGGCTCGTCAGTCCATGGAATTTTCCAGGCAAGAGTACTGGAGTGGGTTGCCATTTCCTTCTCCAGGGGATCTTCCCAACCCAGGGATCGAACCCAGGTCTTCCGCATTGCAGTCAGCCGCTTTATCATCTGAGCCAAATATTTGGAGATTTTCCAGCTATCTTTGTATTGAATTTTAGATTGATCCTGTTAGGATCATTGCATTATTTCTATTCTTTTAAAAGTCTTAAGGTATGAGTTGTAGCCCAGAATATGCTCTCTTTAGGTGTATGTTCTTTCTGCATTTGAAAAGAATGTTTATTCCCCTGTTGTTGAGTAAAGTGTTTTATAAATGGAGATTAGGTCAAGTTGTTGACATTATTCTGGTCTTCTGTGTCCTTAATGGTTGTCTATATACTTGTTCTATCTGTTGCTGACAGAAAAGCATTGAAATCTCCAACAATAATTGTTGGTTCATCTTTTTCTCATTACTTCTATCAATTTTTGCTCAGATATTTGAAACTCTGTTGTTAGATGCATACATATTTTAAAATTTAATACATTTAGGGAGAATTGACTCCTTTATAATTATGGAACATCTTTCAGTATCTCTGGTAATATTCTTTGCTCTGAAGTCTACTTTATCTGATATTAATATAGCTATTCCAGCTTTCTTTTATTTAGTGTTTTCATGGCATACCATTTCCCATCCTTTAACTCTTTAACCTATGTGTGTCTTTATACTTAAAATGGGTTTCATATAGACAGCATATAGTTGATGTATTAGTCAGGCTTCTCTAGAGAAGTAGAACCAATAGGATATAGAGATGTTAGGCCTTTATTATATAAAATAATATATATTTATTTGGAAGAACTGAGCTTCCCTGGTGTCTCAGATGATAAAGAATCTGCCTGCAATGCAGGAGACCCAGGTTGGATACCTGAGTCCTGGAATTGGATACCAGATCCCCCGGAATTTGGCTCATGAAATCATGAGGCATATGGAATTATTGGCTCATAAAATTACAGAATTGGCTCATGAGAAATTGGATCATGAAATTATGGAGACTCAAATTAATTTTAAAAGATTGCAACAAAAAATTATGGAGACTGAGAATTCCCACAGTCTGCATCTGCAAACTGAAGATCCAGGAAAGCTGGTGATATAATTCAATCTGATCTTGAAGGCCTGAGAATCAGGCCTTTAAATTAATAAAATTTAAAGAAGAAAAAAAATTTTTAACTTAAAAGAATGTCAAAAGTCACAAAGAGGATATATCATCTTGTCATAAGTGAAATGTAAGTTTAATATATGTGAGTTGTAGATCAACATGTGATTATTAGGCCAATTTTGGGGGGTGCCTGACTTAGGACTACAAAGGACAAGATCCATTGATTCATCCAACAAATGTTCATCGAGCTATATGAGTCAGGCATTGCACTAAGTACTGGAAATGAGCAAAATAGCTATACATAATGGTTAACAACACTGACTCCAGAACCTGCCTCCCTAGGTTTGAATCCCGGCTCTGTGCATTTCTTAGTTTTCTGAGCTTTGACAAGCTTTGCTGCCTCTCTGGATCTCAATTTCCTCTGTATGTATAACAATAATAATGCTTCATGGAGTTAACATGATAATTAAGTAAATTAATATTTGTAAACTATCAAGGGAATTGCCTGATATATCATCAAAGTTTCATATGTGCTTGTTAAGCAACCAAGACGTAGACCATCTCTGCCCTTAAGGAACTTAGAGTCTAGTGAGAGAGACTGAATTTAATCTAAAAAAAGCAACTGTAAAAACAAGTAATTGTAAAATGTAAGTGTAATTGGTGTGACAAAGGAGATTTATATCCAGCTCTGAGAGTTAGTGGGCTTCTTTTGTGGCTCAGCTGGTAAAGAATCCGCCTGCAATGTGGGAGACCTGGGTTTGATCCCTGGGTTGGGAAGATCCCCTGGAGAAGGGAAAGGCTACCCACTCCAGTATTCTGGCCTGGAGAATTCTATGGACTGTATAGTACATAGGGTCGCAAAGAGTTGAACACAACTGAGCGACTTTCACTTTTCATTTTCATGAGAGTTTGTAATATAGGGATTTGACCAGAGAAAGCATCTCTGAGGAAGTGATATTTGAACTGAGGATAAGTTAGGAGTAAATTAGGCAAAAAAAAAAAAAAAAAAAAAAAAACTATGTTTTTAGAAGGAGCATGATTAGTGAGTGATTCTGTATTTCCTGTCTTGCTAACTAAGCACTCTGTTGAATAAGGGTATGACCCAGGTCTCAAACTTCCATATTCTCCATCATGCCCACCAAGCACGATAGGCCTCCTGGACAAGTCTGATGATATGTGTGACAAGCAAGAGCTACCATTCTGGAGGCTTATTCTTCCCTTTTCCTGCCTGTCTACCCCAAATCTGAGAAACCAACTGTACAAAAAATGTTTGCTGCTGCTGCTGCTAAGTCGCTTCAGTCATGTCCGATTCTGTGCGACCCCGTAGATGGCAGCCCACCCGGCTCCCCCGTCCCTGGGATTCTCCAGGGAAGAACACTGGAGTGGGTTGCCATTTCCTTCTCCAATGCATGAAAGTGAAAAGTGAAAGTGAAGTCGCTCAGTCGTGTCCAACTCTCAGCGACCCCATGGACTGCAGCCTACCAGGCTCCTCCACCCATGGGATTTTCCAGGCAAGAGTACTGGAGTGGGGTGCCATTGCCTTCTCCAAAGGGTGTTAAAGTCCCTCTATGTAGAAGGCAAGACCACTGAAGGGAAGAAGCAGTTTGGATGATGAATGTAACACTCTTTGTTAGCATTTTGGCTGCTGTATCATTTCAACAGCATTTGCTCTGCAGACTCAGCCTTGAGAATCTAAAGAGCTGTGCTGAGCAGAGGATACTCTGGACTGAGGCTCCTCGTGCTCCCTTGTGGAGTTCAATTCTGAAGTCCACGATCCTCTAGAGGGACATCCTTTACAAACCAAGGTCTCCATTTCATCACATGTGGTGAAAGGATTGGAATCATCAGGCACCTGCAACAATTTTATTTCCAGGATTCTTTCTCTTGTCAACAACAGATCAGCAAACAAATGTACGAAAGTGGATATCTTTTTTCCTCATTCAAAGTAGGAGCAGCTGACATCATTTGCAGTGTGGAACTGCTGAAAACCTTGAACAATCCATTTCAGGGCACTTTCTGGAGAACATTTCCATCTGGTGTAGAGATATGTATCAATCCAACCTCAGGAACCACCCATTTTTCTTTGTGCTTTGCAGTATTTTAAGAAGTTTTGTGCCCAAGCTGCTACTTCCAGAGCCACATACTACCCCATTCACGTCAAACAAGGAAGACACCCAGTATTCCCAGTCTTAAGATTCTATTGGATTTCAATAGCTTGGGTCAAATGCCCATCCCAAATCAATCACTGTGACCAGGAGATGGAATGAGCCACTGCTTATAACAGCCATGTGTTCCACCTGAGAATAGAGTCAGCTGCCTCAAAACTACATGTATCCCCAAATAGGAATCAGAATTGGTGGGAAGGAACAAAGTAGAAATGCCTGGTAGGAAAGCAAACAGCAGATGTTCGTTCTGTGCAACAATGATTATTGTCAGTGCTAGGTAAGTGTGTTTGTTCACTTTAAACTTCTTTAAGTCCCTTCCTGTCCGTTAACAAACTACTCTTGCGAAAACCCTGAAAGTTAACTTAGACTGGTAATAGTGTTCCCATATAGCTGAGGAAATGAAAGCTCAGAAGAGACAAGTGAATTAGACACTTGACTCTCAGGTTGCAGAAACCTAGGTTTTCTAAACACCAAATCAATGTGTTGATGTTCATTTTATCTTATTTTTAAACCCTATAATCCATTCCCATTTCCATTTCCTTTTTCTCCTCATCCCCCTAGCCATTCTAACGTGTTTAACATGTAACTTTTTGTTTGAATGTGTTCTTTCAAACTGTGTATTGTGTGCATGGATCTTAATATACATAAGTGGTTCTATGTTACATATCTCATCCTGTTTCTTACTTTTTTTCATTCAGTATCGTGTTTTAGATCAATCTTTGTGTCCTTGAGGAGGGCATGCCCGGCAACCCACTCCAGTATTCTTGCCTAGAGAATCCCATGGACAGAGGAGCCTGGAGGGTCCCCATCCATAGGGTCACAAAGAGTTGGACACAACCGAAGTGACTTAGCATGCATGCATGCATGTTGCCATTCATCCTGTTACTTAAACTGTTGCATAATACTCCATGGCATGCCTCCACCATATTCTACCTAGCCACTCTCTCAGTCAAGGGCTTCCATTAGGATTCTGCTAAACTTCCACCATCACAAATAACACTTCCACAAACATCTTCATATATATCCCGCTTTGTGTGGGGATATTCCTAGATATATGTATATTCAGAAGCAGAATTTCTGGGTAATACTATACATGTATATATAATATGACTAAGTTAGCTATAGAATCACCCAAACCAATGAGGCGTTTATTGGCCACTTTTTCTTCGATTTCAACCCCATGTAGTATTTCATATTCTTCTTTCCTGCTTTAACTTCTCTACTTAGCACTTGCAACTATCTAATAAATTAAATGTATGTATTATTTTATTATCTTATAATAAATGATATCATAAAATTTTAATAGATTTTGTCAGTTTTGTTCACTGCTAATATCCCAAGAACCTGGAACAGTGCTTGACTCAGGGATGGTGCTCAATAAATAATTCATAGAGCAAGTAGAGTAGTACCAAATTGTTCTCCAAAATAGCCAAATCAATCTACATTATGTAGGATGTAAAGGTTCTTATATCCCCATATCTTCATCGGCACATTATCACCTTTTAAATTTTTGCCAGTCTGAGAGCTGCTTAGTTAAACTTGTTTTTCTGTAATTACAAATGAGCTTGAGCACTTCTTCAAAGATTTTATTTTATCTAAGTGCTGCCCTTGGAGATGAGCTCTTTGTTACTAAAGAGACCAATCAAGTTCTAGTAAATATTTTCAAACAAATGACCTGAGCTACACACCCGTATCCCTAGCTAAGAGCAAGAACAGTCAGGATGTCTAATGTTTAATTTGCAAAGAAAACATTAAAACCCAAACAACAAGAGTTCAGCACATCAGCTTCAACTATATCCCCCCAAATCATGTATCATTTGGCTACTAGAAACTCCTTAACAGAGCCTGTTGTAGAAGAAGTCTAAATTCCATGGTACTCTTCACTTAGTGAACATAAAATTGTCTGAATAGCCATTTTTTCCTCATTAACCCCAACTAACATACCCAAGAAAGTATGTGTCCCAGGATTATCTCATTAATGAAGCTCAAGTTTCAAATGACGTACTCTTACTTTCTAGGCCTGTTCCAGATTCTCTCAGCTCAGAGTGGAAAGCAGATTTCAGCTTCATCTCCTCCTCTGACCCACGCAGCTTGATGTGACAAAAAGGCAAAGGCTTAGGATCAAGGAGATAAAGCTCTAAACATTAATTCATTCCACCTTTATTGTGAATCTACAATGTGCCAGAAAGCACTCTAGGCACTGGGGATACAGTCCTTGACACCAGGGAATACAGTCTTGTGGGTAAAAGAGAAACATTATATAAGCAATCACATTCAGAGAATATGATAAAATTTATGCTGGAAGGAAACAAGGAGTGTTGGAGAGCACAATCAAAGGGCACTTGACCTGGACTGGGAAGGGAGAAACAGAAGCAGATAAGACAGAAAGATGACTCCCCAGAGGCATATTGCTTCAACTGAAACTACAAATCAAGTTGAATCTTCCCAGAAGTATTGAGGGAGGAGGTCAAAAGAACAACATGTGCACATTCTAAAAACAAATTATCCCACTGTGACTTAAAGTAAGAGTATGAAGGTGTGATAGACATTGGTGCTTTTTGCCAAATAATACAGTTGTATCCTACCCTATTGTCATTAGTACATGGTAAGATAGCACTTCCTAGCCCTCCTTGTGTCCAGGGATAGCCAACGAATTGTAAGCAGAAGTGATGCCTGCCATTTCCAGGCTGAGCATTTCATTGCCAGAGTAAGAGGCACCAGGCTATCTTCCCTCTTCCATGGTGACAGGCAATGCTCCAGGTGGTGGAGTCTTCATCAGCCTTTGTCCCAGAGTAAACGATGAAGTGGAACAGAGACCCTGAGGACTTGCAACAAAGGCCCTAATGACTTGCAACAGATAAGTAGCATGAGTGAGAAGAGAAACTTTTGTTATTTTATACCATTAACATTTGGGATTTGTTACTGCCACATAACCTAATTTATCCTAACTAATACATAAGGAAAGAGTAGCAGGAATGAGGAATGAAACTAGACAATGACTAGTTGTCATTGACTAGGTAAACAATGACTTCATCCGATGAACTTCTTTATTCCGTAGAATTAGAAGCTTTGTTGTTGTTATCTCCTTCTCAGCAGAATTCTTGGTGCCTCAGGGAAGGTAAGAGACATAAAATATTCTGGGATCCAGACCTTTGACCTTCATTTTAGTAAGATACACACACACAAACATATGGGCTTATTTAAATATTTCTTTTTTAAAAGGCTTGGCTGCCAGCAATAACAAAAATGAACAAAAAGTCCAGATGAATCACAATCAAACTTGATTTGAGAAAGATTGCTCTGGATACTCGCATTGTAAAGAGGCAAGGCTGAAGGCAAGGAGCTCATTTAGGAAGCTGTTACAGGAGTCCAGATGGGAGAAAATGGTGAAATGGACTAGGGAGGTGACAGTGGGGTGGGGGGAGAGTAAAATACATTTTTAAAAATTGTTTAGGAGATAGAACTCACAGACTTGGGGCAGATTGACTGTGGGGTGAGGTAAAGGAAGATATCAATGATGACTTGGACAGAATAGTGGTGCCATTCACTAAGATGGGAAGCACAAGAGGAGAAGCAGGTTGGAGGAAGAGCTGATGAACTCAGTTTTGACCATGTTGCCACATGCCTGTAAGACAGTCAAAGAGAGAGGAGTCTCATGAGAGAGGTGTGGGTTCAAGAACTGGTAGAACCCAGTTCTACCACTTAGTAGCTATGAGAATTTGAACAAGTCAAGATGGATTTATCAAATGTAAGTTTATGTGAGAAGGGAGAATATAAATTTTAAAATGCCACATAAATAGTAATAATGAATATTTTCATGGGGAACAAAATGTATGTAGGGACAAGTGGAGATTTGTCCAGGGATACTGAGGATTTATTTGGCCTGCAGAACAACTACAGAGCTCTGTCTGATTCACAGTGGCATCACTAGGGACATTCCAATCTCTGGGAAACTTAGCCCAACAAAGAAATTATTTCCAGTGTGTTGGTGTCATGGCAATTTAGCTGATTTGGGCCAGGGGTGGGGGATTTGGAGGAAGACTGCTTAATCCTGGGCAGTGGGAAATTGGGATGAAGCCAATGTAAATGTAGCAGGCTGGGAAACATTTTTGTAGACAGAAAGCATTTTTAAATTGTTTTTTTATTTTTATTGTGGTAGAAAGATATATAACATAAAATTTACCATTTTAAGCTTTTTAAATGCACAGTTGAGTGGCGTTAAGTACACTCACATTGCTATGGAACCATCACAAATAGCCATCTCCAGAACGACTTCATCATCCTAAACTGAAACTCTGTATCCATTAAACAATAACTTCTCATTATCCCTCCCCTTAGCCCCTGGCACCCAGTATTCTACTTTCTGTCTCTATGAATTTGACTATTCTAGTGAAATCACACATTTGTTCTCTGGTGCTTGGTTTATTTCACTTACAAAATGTGTTCAAGGTTCATCCATGTTGTAGCATTATCAGACTTTCATTCCTTTTTAAGATTGAATAACACTTCATTGTATGTATATACTACATTTTGTTTAGCCATTCACCTATTGATGGACATTTAGGCAGCTTCCACATTTTGGCTATTGTGAATAATGCTGCTAAGAACATTAATGTACAAATATCTGTCCAAATCTTTGCTTTCAATTATTTTAGGTATATACTTAGAAGTGTAA
>SJYQ01005022.1:0-11446 GCA_006410935.1 Redunca redunca
CCAGCCAGGTAAGTTCCCATCAACGTTTTGCCAGGCCTTCAACTGCTGTGAACACTGAAGAGTGCCTTTCGTGTAGATGGTTAAAGGTCACTGAGACCCTCCTCCCCAGGGGAGAAAGAACCTCTGGTTGCCATCAGTAACACTACTCCCCACAGTCAGATTCTATTTTTAGCTTTGGTCCCTTTCAGTTCCCCTGTACCAATCGGCACCAAATAGTGCAGCTTCAAATGCCTGCATATGTCACCTAAAATAACTTCGTCATTGCTCTATAAAGTTGCTGCTTTCTCTTTCAGTCTCATGGTTCCTTCTCAGGTCAGAAAATATTATTCACTGTCTCAGCCACCCAACACAGGCCAAGCCAGGACATCTGGTTGTTCAGGCAACGCTTAACCAGCACTGTCCCTTGTTCCACGAGTTTGCTGTAGCGATTAATGCTACAGGATCCCAAGGACTATCTCTGTGCACATGTGTGGGTATATCTGTGGGGGAAATGCCCAGAAGAGAAATTGCAATGGTAGAGGATGTGTCTTTTGCCTTTGTTTTCCTTTTAAATATTGTATCCATATAGCTAAATTGGGCTTCCTAGGTGGTGCTAGTGGTAAAGAACCTGCTTGCCCGTGCAGGAGACTAAGAGATATGGGTTCACTCCCTGGGTTGGGAAGATCCCCTGGAGGAGGGCATGGCAACCCACTCCAGTATTCTTGCCTGGAGAATGTCATAGACAGAGGAGCCTGGCGGGCTATGGTCCATAGGGTCTCAAAGAGTTGGACACGACTGAAGGGACTTAGCACTGATGCATGTCTGAATTACTCATTACACGTTATACTAATTGGCCTGCCCACAGTAGTATATGGGAGCATGGGTTTCCCTGTCTTTTCACTACTAGAGTTCTTTCAAACCTTTGGATCTTTGCAGTCCAGTTGCGCACCATTCTTTCTCACATACAACCATACAAATCTGCCTGCAATGAGGGAGACCTGGGTTTGATCCCTGGATTGGGAAGATCCCCTAGAGAAGGGAAAGGCTACCCATTCCAGTATTCTGGCCTGGAGAATTCCATGGACTGATAGTCCATGGGGTTGCAAAGAGTCGGGCACGACTGAGCGACCTGCGCTTTCACAACCATGCAGTTTTTCAAAAAGCATTAAAAGTATATATATTATTTATTTATTTTTGGCTGTGCTGGGTCTTCATTGCTGTGTGTGGGCTTTCTCTAGGTGCGGTCAGCGGGCGCTGCTCTTTGCTGTGGTTCTTGGGTTTTTCATAGCAATGGTTTCTCTTGTTCCAGAGCACAGGCTCTAGGCGCTCTGGCTTCAGTAGTTGAGACTCTCAGGCCTAGTTGCCCCAGGGTGTGTGAAATCTCAGACCAGGAATCCAACTGGTGTCCCCTGCATTGGAGGGCAGATTCTTATCTGCTGCGCCACCAGGGCAGTTCAGTTTTAATTTACATTTATTTTAATATTTTGAAATTGTTGATTGTGGAACTGTGATGGCCTTGCTTCTGTCGAACTCACAAAATTTTCACCATGTTTCATAGGATTTCTAGCATTAATCTGTTTTACTGACATAGGCTTTGCATATGCTGTTTACTGCTTGGAAAGCTCTTCTCCCAGGTCTTTCCTTAGTAAAAGGCTATGGTCTGAATGCTGAATGCCAAAGAATTGATGCTTTTGAACTGTGGTGTTGGAGAAGATGCTTGAGAGTCCCTTGGACAGCCAGGAGATCCAACCAGTCCATCCTAAAGGAAATCAGTCCTGAATATTCATTGGAAGGACTGATGCTGAAACTGAAACTCCAATACTTTGGCCACCTGATGTGAAGAACTGACTCATTTGAAAAGACCCTGCTGCTGGGAAATATTGAAGGCAGGAGGAGAAGGGGACCACAGAGGATGAGATGGTTGGATGGCATCACCGACTCGGTGGAAATGAGTCTGAGTAAACTCTGGGAGTTGGTGATGGACAGGGACACAACAGTGTCTGAACTGAGCTGAACTGAATGGTCTGAATGTGTGCATCTCCTCAATATCATACATCCATATCCTAGCCTCAAAATGATGGTGTCAGGAAGGGAGGCCTCTGGAAGGTAGATGGCATTAGTGCCCTCCTAAAAGAGACTCTGAAGGCAATCCATCACCCCTTCTGCCACATGAGATTTCAGACCATGACTCTTTGTTTTATATTTTTAAATTTCCCTCAGCTTATTTTTTTCTGTCTACTTTTTGTGGTATATTCTGTTTTTTGTCTTTCTGATTAATTATCTCAATTTTCAGTCTTTTTAAAAACCTGATTTGTTTGCCTGCGCAGGCTCTAGTTGCAGCCATGGGATCTTTAGTTCGGGCATGTGCACTCTTAGTCGTGGCATGTTCCCCGGCCAGGGAAGGAAGCCAGGCCCCTGCTTTGGGGTCCCACAGTCTTAGCCACTGGACCACCATGCAAGTCCCAACATAACAAAATTTAATAAACACCTTTTTTTTCTTTTTGAACTTTTTGCTTAATATTTTCAATTAGCAATATATTGTGATGTCGCAAAATTGAAAACATACAAAATAAAACATACAGTGATAGTGTTTCGAGACATGCTGTTTCCCTTCCTGGAGGCAACCACAGTTGGCACTCGTATCTCCAGAGGAATTTAGTACATGCATATGCATTTCTGCATCTGCATGGGCTGGTTTCTAATATATTTTTCAATTGTAATAAAGTGGTTCGTCTTTAACCTTATTGTTCCGTTACTTCTGAATTCACACTTCTGGGAACGTGCTTGGTGTCCCTTTGTTGAGGAGACGCCAGGTGGCAGTATTCTACTGAGAGATGGAGGCCATGGACCAAGGGGAAGGGGCTTGTCATGCCAAAAATTAAATAGTGATTTCACGTGGTTTTCTTTTGCAAAATGGGCCTCTTCAGCCCTCCATCAGTGAGTGCTGTGTAAGTGTGCAGGTAAATGCCCGCTCAGTTTTAACTAATTAAAGGGGACTTAGTTGAGTTTAAACTGTGGCAAAGTGGAGCTATAGGATCTGACATGGGACTCAGTTATGTTTAGTTTATTGAGAAAAAGTGTTTCTAATTTATTTTTTAATTGGGGGAAAATTGCTTTACATTTTTGTGTTGGTTTCTACAGAATAACAATGCAAATCAATCATAATTATATAATATATGTGTATATATATATCCAACAGGTACTGAACTAGAGCTGGATTTTCCAGTCTCAATGCCAAGCTGGGAATGCAGAGACAAGTCCAGGTTCAGGCTCTTAGGGTGTCGGTTCTGGAGGGAGACGCTGAAGGGTAGCCTCAAGGGATGAGCAAAGGGAGGGTTCTGATTGGTAGAATGAGAAGAACAAAATTAATTTGAAGGAAGGAGAGGAATCTGCTTAGAAGAAAGACAGAAATATATTTATGTATCCCTTCCTTCTTGAACTTCTCTCCCCTCCCCGCATCGCACCCTTCTAGGTCATCACAGAGCGCCAGGCTGGGCTCCCTGAAACACAGTTTTAAAGCTGCTCCCAGTTCAGACTCCCTGACCAGCCTTCACACGTCTATATTTGCCTCTTCCCTCAGACTGTGAGGGTCCAGCGACTTAAACCCACAGACAAATGTTATCTGTGGGGTTGAAGTGACAACAGCAGCCCTCTTCCTTCTCCATGCTTCCCTTCACTTTAACTCCTTCCTCAGATGAGCCCCCACCTCAGGCTCACGGCCACCCGATTCTCTCTTCTCCTGGATACCATACCTTACTGGTTTCTCCTTCCTTCTCCTGACCTTCTGGGCGTGAGTATATAATTCCTAAATTGAAACCTCTCCCCCAGCAAAAGAGTGCATTCAATATTCCTTGTTCTGTATGGATTTTCCATTGACTAATACACCCTGGAGATAATTACTGATCAATAAATACAAAGAGAAATTTTTTTTTACGGTTTTAAAAGATTTTGTTTTAATGTGGACCATTTTTAACCTCTTTATTAAATTCATTACGCTATTGCTTCTGTTTCTTATGTTTTGGTTTTTTGGCCCCTTAAGCATGTGGGATCTTAGCTCACTGACCAGGGATTGAACCCACACCCCTTGCTTTGGAAGGCAAAGTCTTAACCAGAGGACCTCCAGGGAAGTCCCCCAAAAGAATATTTTTCAAGCTTTAAAAAAAATTGAGCTATAGTGTATTACAGTTGCTGGACAACCCGAATCTTAAGTGTGGGCTTGATTTTTTGCAAACGTTCACACCATTAGCACCACCAATCCCTCATGATGAGAGCAGGCCCAGCTCCCAGGAGGCCCCTTGTTCCCCTTCCCAGTGACCACAATGGTGACTTGCAGAGACCAGATCAGTCCCTTGGGTGGCTGCGTGGTGTCCTGACGCACGGTTGTGATATGCTTAGCCACATGCCTCCGGTCTTTGCAGTTAGACAAGACGGTCCCCTCACAGACCTTGCACACATTACCTCCTGTCTTTGCACTTTTACAAGCCCAAGCTCATCTCATGAAAGACACATAAAAGTAATTTGAATAGGGCTTTTCGATCTTGCTGCTTCTTCCTGCTGTTTCTGTCTTTCTTCTAAACAGGTTCCTCTCCTTCCTTCGAATTCATTTTGTTCCTCTCGTTCTACCAATCAGCACGCTCCCTTTGCTCATCCCTTGAGGCTACCCTTCAGCGTCTCCCTCCAGAACCGACACCCTAAGAGCCTGAACCTGGACTCGTCTCTGCATTCCCAGCTTGGCACGGAGGCTGGAAAATCCAGCTCTAGTTCAGCATCTGTTGGATAAACAAATTTGTGTGCCAGTATCTTAGAGCTTATGAGGGTTACAAACACCAGAGCCTGCAAGGATCAAACCTCTGTCTGCTAAACAGGCCACAAAACTATCCATAATAGGCGGTGGAGCAGACTCTGATGGCTTAGTTTAATAGCTATAATTAGTCTCTCCCCCAGGCTTTTGCTTAGATGCTTTCCTGGGTAGCCACAGTGCATGCATCACAATCAGAAACTGAACACCGAAGCGACTTAGAACCCTCACACCAAGGTTTAACAACTGTACTGTGTGTTAGTGGCCACGCTCACCTCTGGCTGGAGGCCCCCAGGCCCCAAGGCTTTGTCTGACCAGAACCCTCACACTTCTTTGCACTTCCCTCTGATTCTTTGACCCCGGTCTCCCCCTCAGCCCGGGCTGGCCCTTGAAAAGCTCTTAGAAAAGAGCCCTTGTGCCCTTGCTCCCTGTCACTGTCCACCCTGTGTGCAGGGCAGCCACTGGCGGTATCTGCTTCAGCTCCAGCCTTCACTCAGCCAGGAGTCTTTTGCTTCACAGCATACTCCCAGATTTACTCCATCTTCATTTGGCTCCCCTAGAAGAAGAGCCTGAGGCAGAAGGGAGGTGGGGTGTTAATCCATAGGCTCCCATCAGCTGTTGGTCAAGTGTTAATTCCCTTGGATGTCTGGCCTGCTGTATGTGCAAACCCTGGAAAGGGTTATTATTATTATTATCATTATTTTTGGCTGTCCTGGGTCTTCATAGTGATGCATGGGGTCTTCTTGCTGCTGTGCCCTGGCTTTCTCTAGTTGTAGTGAGTGGGGGCTACTTTCTAGTTGTGGTTCAAGGCCTTCCCATTGCAGGGGCTTCTCTTGTTGTGTGTGTGGGCTCAGTAGCTGTGATGCACGGGCTTCGTTGTCCAGCAGTGAGTAGAATCTTCCTGGACCAGGGATCAAACACGCGTCCCCTGCATTGGGCAGGTTGATTCTTAACCACTGGACCATCAGGGAAGTCCCAAGTAAATTATTTCTAAATGTGCCTCTCGGTTTGTTTCTTCTGCTGTTTCCTTACTACTGGATTCAGATTAGGGCATCAGAAGTGGTGATATCCCTTTTCTATGCATCTGTTCGGAAGGCACCAGATATTGGTCTCTGCGGTTGCTGGTGTTGTTCAGGCCCGTCACTTGGTCCGGGTGCCGTCTGCCTGGTCTTTCCACCATCCAGTGACTGTATTTCCTTGCGAAATTAATAAATATCTAGTGGGGAAACACTTTGAGACTGTAAAGATCCCTATACCCCTCCAACTTCTACCCATATCATTATCTATTGATAATTTTTCCTGAAAAAGTTGGGACTCATTTTCTCTTTTGAGGATATGAGGGTTTATGAGATGATTCAGAAAGCTCTGTGTTCTCTGGAAAAGTATACAGAGAAGTGTTGGCCTGTTCTGGAGTGGTATATAAAAACACCCAGTTCAGCCAGGTTCGATTTACTCTGCTAACAGAAAATGACATCTTGTCTCCAGTGACTTAAAACCAGCTCATGTTTTGGAATCTGCATTCTACCTTTTTAGACCTGGAGGGTGCATTTATGATTTGGTGAATTTTTTTTAAAGAATACTAAGGTTGTCCTCTATATTATGTATTAAAATGCAAATAGCAAAAATTGGCTGATTCCAGTGGGAAAAGAAAGACAATGCCAAAGAATGCTCAAACTACAGTACAATTGCATTCATTTCACACGCTAGTAAAGTAATGCTCAAAATTCTACAAGCCAGGTTTCAGCAATACATGACCCGTGAACTTCCAGATGTCCAAGCTGGTTTTAGAAAAGGCAGAGGAACCAGAGATCAAATTGCCAACATCCGCTGGACCATCGAAGAAGCAAGAGAATTCCAGAAAAACATCTATTTCTGCTTTATTGACTATACCAAAGCCTTTGACTGCATGGATCACAATAAACTGTGGAAAATTCTGAAGGAATTGGGAATACCTGATCATCTGACCTGCCTCTTGAGAAACCTATATGCAGGTCAGGAAGCAACAGTTAGAACTGGACATGGAACAACAGGCTGGTTCTGAATAGGAAAAGGAATATGTCAAGGCTGTATATTGTCACCCTGCTTATTTAACTTCTATGCAGAGTACATCATGAGAAATGCTGGGCTGGAAGAAGCACAAGCTGGAATCAAGATTGCCGGGAGAAATATCAATAACCTCAGATANATTAACCAGGATCTAACTGACTTAGATGACACCACCCTTATGGCAGAAAGTGAAGAGGAGATAAAAAGCCTCTTGATGAAAGTGAAAGAGGAGAGTGAAAAGGTTGGCTTAAAGCTCAACATTCAGAAAACGAAGATCATGGCATCCGGTCCCATCACTTCATGGCAAATAGATGGGGAAGCAGTGGAAACAGTGTCAGACTTTACTTTTGGGGGGTCCAAAATCACTGCAGATGATGATTGCAGCCGTGAAATTAAAAGATTCTTACTCCTTGGAAGGCAAGTTATGACCAACCTAGACAGCATACTAAAAAGCAGAGACATTACTTTGTAAACAAAGGTCTGTTTAGTCAAGGCTATGGTTTTTCCAGTAGTCATGTATGAATGTGAGAATTGGAGTATAAAGAAAACTGAGTGCTGAAGAATTGATGCTTTTGAACTGTGGTGTTGGAGAAGACTCTTGAGAGTCCCTTGGACTGCAAGGAGATCCAACCAGACCATCCTAAAGGAGATCAGTCCTGGGTGTTCATTGGAAGGACTGATGTTGAAGCAGAAACTCCAATACTTTGGCCATCTGATGTGAAGAGCTGACTCATTTGAAAAGACCCTAATGCTGGGAGGGATTGGGGGCAGGAGGAGAAGGGGATGACAGAGGATGAGATGGTTGGATGGCATTACTGACTCAATGGACATGGGCTTGGGTGAACTCCAGGAGTTGGTGATGGACAGGGAGGCCTGGTGTGCTGCAGTTCATGGGGTCACAAAGAGTCAGACACGACTGAGCAACTGAACTGAGTGGGAAAAGGGGCTTCCCTGGTGGTGCTAGTGGTAAAGAACCTGCCTGCTAATGCAGGTTTAATTCTTGGGTCAGGAAGATACCCTGGAGGAGGGCATGGCAACCCACTCTAATATTCTTGCCTGGAGAATCCCCATGGACAGAGGAGCCTGGTGGGCTACAGTCCATAGGGTAGCAAAGAGCTGGGCATGATTGAAGTGACTTAGCACACGCAGAGGGAAAAATCAATAGCTGTTGCCTATGGGCTGGGGATGGGGGTGAGCTGGAGGTGGGGCTGGGTTGATGGAGAACTTTTTAAAAATTAATTTTTATTGGAGTATTGTTGCTTTACAATGTTGTGTTAGTTTCTGCTGTATAGCAAACTCAATCAGTCATACATGTACACCCTCCCTTTTGGATTTCCTTTCCATTCAGGTTACCACAGTGCATTAAGTAGAGTTCCCTGTGCTATAATGTATGTTCTTATTAGGTAACTATTTTATACATGCATATGTGTCAATCCCAGTCTCCCAACTCCTCCCGTCCTTTCCCCCTTGATATCCATACATTTGTTCTGTATGTCTGTGTCTCTATTTCTGCTTTCAAATAAGATTGTACCATTTATCTAGATTCCACAGATACGCGTTAATATACGATATTTGTTTTTCTCTTTCTGACTTTGTGTGAAGTTCACATCACTACAAAAATCTAATTTCATTCCTTTTTATGGCTAATATTCTATTGTATATACATGTACCACATCATCTTTATCCATTCCTCTATTGATGAACATTCAGGCTGCTTCCATGTCTTGGCTATTAAAAATAGTGCTGCTATGGACACTGGGGGGCATGTATCTCTTTGAGTTATGGGTTTCAGTGAACTTTTTAAGGTGATAGAAGGTAATGCATCTTCATGGAGCAATTCAGAATGGGGCACCTTGGAGTCGAGAGTGACATTACATATGTTTTACCTAAAAATGCCACATCCCATTGTTCATTGCAGCACCATTTACAATAGCTAGAACATGGAAGCAACCTAGATGTCCATCAACAGATGAAAGAATAAAGAAGTTGTGGAACATATACACAATGGAATACTACTCAACCATAAACAGGAATGCATTTGAGTCAGTTCTAATGAGGTGGATGAACCTAGAACCTATTATACAGAGTGAAGTAAGTCAGAAAGAGAAAGATAAATACTATATTCTAATGCATATATATGGAATCTAGAAAAATGGTACTGAAGAATTTATTTACAGGGCAACAGTGGAGAAACAGACATGGAGAATAGACTTATGGACATGGGGAGGGGGAGGAAAGGGTAAGATGTATGGAGAGAGTAACATGGAAACTTACATTACCATATGTAAAATAGACAGCCAACAGGAATTTGCTGTATGGCTCAGAGAACTCAAACAGGGGCTCTGTATCAACCTAGAGGGGTGGGATGGGTAGGGAGATAGGAGGGAGATTCAAAAGGGAGGGGATATATGTATACCTATGCCTGATTCATGTTGAGGTTTGACAGAAAACAACAAAATTCTGTAAAGCAATTATCCTTCAATGAAAAATAAATAAATAAAAACCCATATACATACACACAATGGTGTACTAGAATCTATACATTCCAATTGTTATCTTTAAAATAATATAACTGTAGTAAAAATATAGAGCACACACACAAAAGATCAAGTCTATACATTCTGAAATAAAATTTACGGTTTTAGTTTAAAATTTAAATAAAATGCCCACAAATACATGTGGACCACAGGTTAATGATGAACACGCTGAAGTGCTTAGTGGAAGGATGAGGATGTCAGCAGCTTAGATGCCAATTCAGATGGATTGATTGCTAGACGGGGAATAGATTTGTGGTGAGGCAGAAGTAGCCATTTTGACAACTGGGGTGGCTAAATGGGGGTTCACTTTGAACTTTACCACGTATTTGAAATTTTTCATAATAAAATGTTAGGGAAAAATTGGTTACCAAAAAGTGATAATGTTTTAGTTGTTTGCATTTAACAAGTATTGTAGATGCCTTTAACATACCAAAATAAAGTGCAGTGGAGTTGTGCCCTTTACAAGGTGACTGTTGAATTCTTGGAAAATTGGAATTTATAGTGTGAAGATGTGGTCTCATAATGGGACACATATTAACAGAAGTATGAAGAACTTTTTAACTTTTAATGTCTGATGGTGTAAGTCAGAATTATACTTTGTTCTGTAAAAAATGGAGGCATCTACACAAGCTCTATCCAAAGTCTGAATTTGCTGGGGCCTGAGATGCCGTGTTCGTTGTCTCCCCACCCCCAACACAGCCCAGTTGGTACCCACGAGATCCCTGACTTGCCCCCCACAGGCCCCTGGTTCTCTACTGTGCCTGTGAATAACAAAGCTTTAACATTTACTAAGCGGGAGGTGACAGGTCCTTGCCATCTCTTTCTATTCATGGCTTCAATTCATAATTAGTCCCCTGAAGAATGAGCCAATCTGTTTCTTGGAGGGAAGGACCATGAGCCAAGCCAATTAGCATCTTGGTTCCGGCTGCCTTGGGAATTTAATTTAGTCTCACGGCCCATTTAAGTTCTCCAAATATTGTTGTCTCCCCAAGATTCAAGTCATGATAGTTAAATGAGCAAAGACCCTGGGGACCCATATGCTGAGGATGCCCCGCAAGGCAGGCTGGCCGGGGCACGGGGCCGGCGGCTTTTGTCCAGCCCACATGCCCAATCCATTCTTCTCCCAGGACTCGGCAGCTGGCCCCAGGCAGTGCAGACCCTAACCACCCGCAGAGGGAGTGGCGGCTGCCCCCAAATAGTTGCACACTTGACTGGATCTTTTGTGTGTTCAGAAGACATTCCAACTGCCCGTTACCAGTTTGCCTGTGCACAAAAGGGGGTGGCCGCTGGGCAGGGCAGTCTGTCTGTGCAGCGTATTGTTGAGGGGTGGCGAGGCTGCAAACAGGCAGTCCAAGTGGTCCGCTGCACGGAGGGTGTACGGGGAACAGCCAGGAAGGCTGAGGCCAGGGCAAGGTTCAAGGAGAGGGATTAGTCAGACAATTTAATTAGGGAATGTAAGGAATCACAGAATCAGGATGTTGGGGCTTCAGGGGGAAGAGTCTAGAACTTTTCTCTTCTCTCTCAGGAACTACCCAAGCCTGGTAGCATGGAATCCTCTTTTAAAAGAAACACCCGGGTCTCCTTCATTTCACAACTGTTGCTCGAAGAAAATTCTTTGAATTGTGCAGATTTAAAATCTGCTCTCTTTTTTTTCTAATTTATGAATGAATTTTATAATTAGTTTAATATGAACAACAATAACAGCAAAATCTGTAGGATTTTTTATTGTGATTGCATATAATCTATAATAGATATGGGAAGAATGGATACCTTATGATATTGCAACTTCTATGAACAAGGCATATTTTTCCATCGATTTAGATACTTATCTTTCAATGAGACTGTATTTTTTTCTCTACAAAAGCTCTCATATATGTTTTATTAGATTTATTCTTAGGTATTTATTTTTGATAACATAAATAATAACTAAATATTTTGCCTATTTTTGACTAGATATTTTATTGATAATTTTGTGTCTGGCATCCTTGCTAGACTTTCTTAGTTCTGTATGTTGTCCTTCTCCTTATATTTTCTTGATCTTCTTTTGATTCACTGGTTGGTTTTTTTTTTTTGATCTTGCCATGCA
>SJYQ01005022.1:11825-31094 GCA_006410935.1 Redunca redunca
AGCTTGTGCTTCTTCCAGCCCAGCGTTTCTCATGATGTGCTCTGCATAGAAGTTAAATAAGCAGGGTGACAATAAACAGCCTTGACATATTCCTTTTCCTATTTGGAACCAGCCTGTTGTTCCATGTGGTTTCTCAAGAGGCAGGTCAGGTGGTCTGGTATTCCCATCTCTTTCAGAATTTTCCACAGTTTGCTGACCAGGGATCAAACCCTGGGCCCTCTGCAGTTGAAGTGCAGAGTCCTAACTACCAGACCACCAGGGAATTCCCTCACTGGGTATGTTTTCATAATTTTTTACTTTCTTCCTCTTTGCTAATTTGAAGATTACACAGTGTTTCCATTCTTTTAAATGTTGTCACTGAAGTTACAGCATGCATATTTAACTCATGAAAGCCCAGTTAGCCTAGGCTTTCCCTCTTCTCTACTGATTGGGGAACTTGGAAGGAATGCTATCTCATTCACCACTAGCACCTCTGACCTCCAGATTTATATGCTATATTTAAAATTTTTTAACCTCTTAAGACAAAATGGTCTTACACAACTGGTGTTTAATCAAGATTTGTCCTTTTATGGCCATACTGTGGGGCTTGCAGGATCTTAGTTCTTCAACCAGGGACTGGATCCGGGCCCACAACAAAGGAAAGCATGGAGTCCTAACCGCTGAGCTGCCAGGGAATTCCTCTGTCCTTATTATTTGTTTATTTATTACCATTTTCTGTGTTCTTCACTTTCCCCCTTGCATCCTGGACCTCACATCTCTGATTGCCTTCCTCAGTTAGCCCCAGATGAGCAGATTACCTGTTGCCCAGGAGTAATCTGGTGGGTTGACCCTGGCCCTGCCCTGAATCTGCCTTCTGGCCTGGGGTTCCCTGGATGTGCGTGTGGATGCCCATAGGGAGTTGACATGCTTCCCAAAGCCCCTTCCAAGGCTCTACGCAGACAGGGTGACCTTGCATCCCAGCGTAGGTTCCCTTCTTCCCCAGCTCTCGCTCCTGCTCTGCGGGATCACTCCTCATTCCGCACCAGGTCTGCCCTCTGGGGACAAGCTGTCCATCGAGGCTAGGTTGAGGGACCCTATACACGCTTGTGGGTGGGGGCTCAGGGGCTGGGGACTTGGCTGTGTGGTCTGCCAGAAAGCTCCATGGGATGGATGGCCCTGAAACACATGAACCCTGGCCTGCAGGGCAAGCAGACAGTGGTGAGATGGTCAAATCCTTGAAACAAGTCAGCCTTCCGCGTTCAGAAGGGGACAGAGAGCAGGGCCCCGTTGGCCTGCTGCTGGAGGACGTTGTGTTCCAAGGGGCTCAGATGGTTCAGGCAGGTGTCACTCCTTTATTTTTCCTCATCGTCCTGCAGTTCAGGGCCACAGAGTGACCGAACCCCAGAGTCGTTGGCCGTCCCTGGCAGCCGTGTTCTAGGGACTCCCATGTGTCAGTGGGGGGACTTATACAACGATAGTACATTATCAAAATGGGCACATTGTTTACCATACGGCAGACTGTATTGGGATTTCACCAGTTTTCCACTAATGGCATTTTTCTTTCCCAGAAACCAATCCAGGATTTCACACAGCATTTAGTCACCACAGTGCCTTAATCTTCCATTTGGGACAGTTTCTTGTCTTTCCTTGTTTTGCATGACTTCAAACCCTTAAGCAGTATGTTGACTAATGTTTTAAAAAACAAAGCTGGCTGACAACCAGGGGGGCTGCAGACACAGCGATGGTTTTGGCCATTCTGGTCCCAGAGACCTGGCTTTTCGACAGCCAAGCACCCTGTAGTCCTCCCTGAGGTGGCTCCCCAAGCCCTTTCAAACTGTAGAATCCTGCACGTGTGCACTCGGGTATACTCTTGTTGCTGCTGTTGGAAGGGTGTTCTCGTAGAAACGGCCGGCAGCAGCCAGTGTGTGGACATGGTTCTGAGCTTGTGCACCTGCAAGGACAGGCTGGTCCCGCAGGCCCCCTGTTCCAGCCTGGAGACATGGCTCCGCCGGCACCTGCCTGGCCTGGCCCCTCGGGGAGTCCCCCCTGGGCAGATGTCAGACGCTCCAGGCCAGTCTGGACTGGGTGTGAAGGTTTCTTGACCCTCTTTCCCACCCAGGGCCCTCCGGTGCCCCGGTGTAGATGCAGCCCAGCTGCACCTCCAGGGTCAAGGTCCTTGGGAAACAAAGGCTCTACACTCAGCCCCTCAGGACCTGTCTCTGCAGGTATACAAAGACACAGTATTTGTCTTTCTTTGACTTATTATACTAGCATAATATGCTCCAGGTCCATCCATGTCCATGTGGTTTTGGTATCTAATTGCCATTCTGTGTAGGATTCAAAGAGGTTTAAGGGTCCCTAAATCCTCGATTTGATGACATAGGAGCATTCCTGAAAGCCACCCCCAAGTTAGATCAACTGTAGTAACCTAGTTGCAACCAGAAGTGATTGCATCTAAATTCAGCTTCCCCCAGATGCCTCCGACCTCCCAGGACAAGCTGACACACAGGAATGCAAGGAGGGCCAGTGGGACCGTCTTAAATGCTTGTAGTCACAGGAGTTGACTGCTGTGGATTTTACAAAAGCACGTGACCACATGAGCTCCTTATTGACCTTTTAAAGGGCATTTGTCCACCATTTGGGTGAAGATTAAGTAAACCAGAGTGTATCCTTAAGAAGGAATGTTACACAGCCAAGGGAAAAAAGTATTTTCAAATTCAAAAGTATTCTTCTCATGATAATGTGCATTGCAGGAAATTAGAAAAATCAGATAAAAATACATAAAATAAGAAAATGAAAACAGCATATTCCTACCACCCCGAGGTTGTCACTGTTTCTACCTTGGGATATACCCTTCTAGATGTTGAAACATTTTGATGACAGCTTGTGAAGTAAAAAAAAAAAATCAGTGTGACAAGCTGTATCTACAGTGACACTGAGTTGTAAAGTTATGTATGCATGAAATATACTAAACACATTAATGGAACTTATCTGTGAGTTATGGGTTTAGGGTGATTGTTACTTTCTTATGTCCCATACTTCCTACAACAAAAGGCATGCAGGCTTTTATAATCAGAAAAACAAGTCATTTTAGAGAATAATTTGTAGTCATTTCAAAAGTGAGATGAGATTGTGAATTTATGTAAAATCGGATAAACAGCTTATTTTATGTCTGATGATTATGTGGTTTCAGGTTTTCCTCCCTCAAAAAATCAAATCAGATTGTGATTTTATTCCCTGATACTAACACGTGGGCGTTATAGGAGCATGTGTGCCACGTGGTTAATTCATTGGCAGAGGATTATGTCGTCAGGGGAATAAACGCGAAATTCTCAAGGTACTTTGCTTCTGTAATCAGGACTTTATTTATCTCTAAGCTAAAAGAGGGGATTGAATTCTTTAACAATGATCACAAAATGCTTTTAGGAAGATTCTTTCCTATTAAAAATTTTCTTAAAGTAGCCGTGCACATAGTGGGACCTGCCACGCAGAGGGCTTGATGGGCAGGTCCCTTTACCTTGAAGGCACAAGAAAGGATGTCATAGGATCCCCACAGGGAAAATAATTGGGAAGAGAAAAGGGTTGAGAACAAGGGCCGTCAACGTTAAGATGGCACACCGGCAAGGCTTTCTGGCCCAGTCACCTTGGGGGACTTCAGTTTCCCAAGCAAGTGTTACTTGGTGATAAGACTCCCACCATGGCCACCAGAGTGTCTCCTAAACCAGCGGAGAAACCAAAGCCTTAAAGTAAAATCAGGTTCATGCAACTTAGTTGTATTTCAGCAGTTTGATTTGAGTGCAGGTTCTGTTTTTAAAATGTAAGAGTGTGTTGGTGGTCTGGTTGTGCAGGTGGGATTGGCTGGTACCCATCAGCCAATCCAGCCCCTGGAGACCTGAGGCTTCCAATGAGAAGATGGTAGGCCACAGCTGCTTACCCCACCCTTTCTTTGGGGTTGCCCAGAATCTTGGGATATTCTCCTTGACTTGTGCCATGGCACTTAGGCCACTGGAAGCTGACAACAGATTCTCTATCCCCAGGCCACTGCCCAGAGGAGAGGACCTGCTTCCCAGAAAAAATGGCCACTTCCTGTCCTGACCAGGAGGCAAGCAGGAGCCCTGGTCCAGTCCAGAGCTTAGCTAGGGGTCTTCTATGCTCCTCTGCTGTATTTCTAGGGGGCTTGGAGGGTGGGGGACACCACTTACCTGGATCTGAGTGCAGACCCCCTCCAAGGAGGAAGAATCTATTCACGGTTCTGTGTTCAGAAGAATGTCTATACAAATCTCACTAAATCCTTCTGGTGTCCTAGGGATTTGCTCATATACACGGAACTTACTGGTCATAAGAGTCTTTTCCATTCTATATAAGATGATCCTGGCTGCTTTGTAAGCAAAGTTGTATGGCTGAAAAATCATGCCCTGTAGGGTTAGAATGTCATGTGTTGAATACTGTGTGATCTTGGGCAAGTTGCTTAGACTCTCTGAGCACTAGATGCATCATTCTTAAAAAGAAGGTGATGAAATGCAGTCACATTTTATGACTTTTGTGAATGCAGTTTCTACAGTTTTGCAGAGAGAGAGAGACAGAGAGTGTGAAACAAAGCATCAGGAAACACAATGTAAATATCAGTGGTCATTCAAGCAGCACTCCCCCAATGAGCACGTGGCCCGGAAAGACAGCACTTCCCCTGGTTGTTCTCAGCCCCACGTCATTGTGGAGTGGGAGCCTAACACTCCCATAGGTGAAGCACACTGAGTGAATCCTGATATTCTCAGACAGTTGAGCTTATTGAAAGATGGTAGGTCAGCCTTCCACACAGCAGCTTCCCAAGAGATAGTCAAGTGCAGTCTTGACCCTTTGAATGTGGTCCTCTGCTCCAAGCCTTGGGGAGCCCATCCTGCAGTGAGCCATGGGTCCAGCACTGCCTTGTCAAAGGCTGGTTGTGCAAAGGTTTAGCCAGGGGACATGACTGGATACATTAGGAGCTCAGGAGATGTATATTTTCCCTCCTATGGGAAATATTGAGTCTAAAGTGAAAGGATCATTTAACAAGACTGTGGGATAAGCATTTCTTTTCTGTTTTTGCCATGCTAGTTCCCAGACCAGGGATGGAACCTGCACCCCCTGTGGTGGAAACATGGTGTCTGAACCACTGGACTGCCAGGCTGGTGAATCTCACCTACCGAGCTAGGTGCTCCAACTGCCCTGTGGTAAAAGATAAACTGAGGCATATTAAGGGAATTCCTGGATGGTCCAGTGGCTAGGACTTCGTGCTTTTACTGCTGGGACCCGGGTTTGATCCCTGGCCAGGGAACTAAGATCCCGAAAGATGCTCGGCCAAAAAAACGGAGTTTGAGCAAAAAATGTTTTGAATCATGGTATGTTAAGTCCAATAGGTACGAAGAGCTCCGAGGAGGTGTGCCAAGTGAGACTTTCTTAGGCAGAAGGGAGTGGGAACAAGGAAGTTTCACGAGGCAAGAAAGCTGATTGTTTATAGAAATATCACTTCCCTTTAGGGGGCAGCACGGATCCATCAGGCAGATGACCTCATTAGGGCTGACTGATGGTTAAGATTCCACTTCTGGGAGAGTGGAGACTGGGTTGGGTCTGGGTTTGGTGACTCAGCACAAGCGACTCCACATGGCCCTGTTGTCTAGTTTTAAACTCCAGATTCTGTCTGTCCTTCCCACACCCGTGGAGCACACAGTGTTCTTATTTTACAAACAGGAGCTGACAAGGGGCCACCCTATTGCTGAAGGTCACAGGTGGCAGAGGGAGACCCAGGCCAGCCTAGCTCCGCCCTCTGGTCTGCCCACCAGAGCTGCTTGGAGTCTAAATTGGAGCTTCTTCATGTGTTACACAGCCTTTGACTGCATGAATCACAACAAACTGTGGAAAGTTCTTAAAGAGATGGGAATACCAGAACACCTTACCTGCCTCCTGAGAAATCTGTATGTGGGTCAAAAAGCAACAGTTAGAACTGACATGGAACAACAGACTGGTTCCAAATAGGAAAAGGAGTACATCAAGGCTGTGTATTGTCACTTTGCTTATTTAACTTATATGCAGAGTACATCATGAGAAACGCTGGGCTGGACGAAGCACAAGCTGGAATCAAGATTGCTGAGAGAAATATCAATAACCTCAGATATGCAGATGATACCACTCTTATGGCAGAAAGCAAAGAAGAACAAAAGAACCTCTTGCTGAAAATGAAAGAGGAGAGTGAAAAAGCTGGATTAAAACTCAACATTCAAAAAATAAAGATCATGGCATCTGGTCCCATCACTTCATGGCAAATAGATGGGAAAACAATGGAAACAGTGACAGAATTTATTTTCTTGGGCTCCAAAATCACTACAGACGGTGACTGCAGCCTTGAAATTAAAAAACATTTGCTCCTTGGAAGAAAAGTTATGACTAACCTAGACAGCATATTAAAAAGCAGAGGCATTACTTAGCCAACAAAGGTCCATCTAGTCAAAACTATGGTTTTTCCAGTAGTCATGTACAGATGTGAGAGTTTCTATAAAGAAACCTGAACACTGAAGAATTGATACTTTTGAACTGTGGTGTTGGAGAAGACTCTTGAGAATCCCTTGGACTGCAAGGAGATCCAACCAGTCCATCGTAAAGGAAATAAGTCCTGAATATTCAATGGAAGGACTGAAGCTGAAGCTGAAACTCCAATACTTTGGCCACCTGTTGTGAAGAGCTGACTCATTAGGAAAGACTCTGATGCTGGGAAAGATTGAGGGCAGGAGGAGAAGGGGACCACAGAGGATGAGATGGTTGGATGGCATCACTGACTCAATGGACATGAGTTTGAGCAATCTTTGGGAGATGGTGATGGATAGGGAAGCCTGGCGTGCTACAGTCCATGGGGTTGCAAAGAATCGGACATGACTGAGCGACTGAACAACATATGTTACAAAGATGGGGGCAGGTTCCCATCTCCCGTGGGTGTGATCCCATCCTGGGGCCCATGCAGCAGCTCCTGGGGCTTTGATTCCAGGCTGAGCATCCCTACACCCTTGCCTTTCCCTTACCAGGTGCCAGGAGGCTCTCCTGATTCATTGGCCTCACACATGAATCGTGAGCCTCACGTGGGGTTGGGAGCAGGGGTGGGTGACTGTCACCCTGGCCACGTCCATACAGATGTGTGATGAAATTCCCCTCTAGGAATTTCCTTCTTGCCTTAAGGAAAGGAAGACCAACCACAAAAGGGTTAAACACTATTTTGATGGCTGTGCTTGTTCTGGAGAATTAATGGAGGATAAGCTAAAAGTTCATTTATAAGAGTATTAAAGGATAATTATGATGGAGTAAGTGCAGAGAGTCAAAGGACATTATGCTGAACAGACTGAAAACACAGAGCTGGGAAAAATAGGCTAAAATATACTCAGTAAGATAATACTAACGTTTCCCCACAAATTCCAATCTCTGTGAAAATCTATCTTCTCTTTCTCCCTTCTTTTCTATTTTAATTAAAAGTATAGTAATTGAACCCCTGTTTAGGTCATCTATGAAATTATTATTATAAATTCATCTCAGGAACTAAGAGTTCGAGGCAGATCCAACTAGGTGACCTTTTAATAGCAACAAAATTAAAAAAGAAACAGACTTTGTGTAAAATCTGCTTCGATCAGATTAGATGAAAAGTGGGTAAAGCTGATTACAATCCCACTAAAGACAGTATTTGGGCAGTATTTGTTCTAAAACAATAGTATTAATTCTTCTTTAACAAGTATTATCTGGAAAAAATCAGTAATTAATGGGCACTCAATATGAACTCCCGTGAATTAATGGCAACTCGAGATGACCTCCCTGTGGACGAGGCCACGGGCTATGCCTGACCTGAGTCAGTGGATGGCGCCCAAGCTCCTCAGGCTTTGGGGTGAGTGGGTGAGTGAGTGAAAGTCGCTCAGTCATGTCCAACTCTGCGACCCCATGGACTATATAGTCCATGGAATTCTCCAGGCCAGAATACTGGAGTGGGCAGCCGTTCCCTTCTCTAGGGGATCTTCCTAACCTGGGGGCTGAACCCTGGTCTGCCACATTGCAGGCAGATCTTTACCAGTTGAGTCACTAGGGTGACCTTTTAAAAACATAGTAACCTTGCTGTGGTATAATTCATGCACATAAAGTTCACCCAGTAAGTGTATAGTGCAGGGTTCTCAGGGACAAGGTGCCAGGTATTCCGAGCTTCTCAGCAGACACAACAGCAAAAATGGTGGGCGCTCTGCTGTGTCTGTAGCGGTGGGGTGTGGGTATCCACTCGGGAAGTGGGAGCCACAGTGATTTAAACAGGATGATCTGTCCTTTCACCAGAGACAGCTCTCAGGTCCGCTGCTGTTTCCAGGGATGTTTTGTTTGACCCAAAGATTATATTAAAACTTTGAGCTACATTAAAAAATAGGGATTTTTTAATGACAAAAATCGGGATTTCTGCTGTTTACTGCAATCAGAAGATCTACAGATTCCAGGCCCTTGTTCCCACAGGGCTGTGATGAGCTGGATTTAGTCATGATCATGGGTTTCATGTGGTGTCTGTGCTTTTGAATTTGCAATCATCACTTCACAATTTAGATTTAAGATCCTTTGAAGTTCAGCCTGGCCTTATCCATGTTATTGCTTAGATGTCTCATTTAATGTGGTTTAATGTTGATGACAGAACTTTTAGTTGATTTAGCTAATTTTCATTTTCTTCTCTGTTTACTCTGTTCTGTCTTTCTGGAACTCCCATTATTGGATAGGGAACTTCCTTGTTAGATCCTTTAATTTTCCTGTCTCCTATTTCTACTTCCTTTTGCTGTATATGTTGGAGGAAGATTTCCTAATTTTTCTCTTCGCAACACTTACATAGAGTTTAGAGTTTTAAATTTCTGCTACCACATTTTCAAATGTCAAGAGCTCCTTTATATTTTCTGTTCCTTGAGATAGCATCTTGTTCTTGTTTCATGAATGCGTTCTTCTCTCTCATTACCTGCAGGGGGGAAACTTCTAAACAGGGAATTTCATTATACACCTGTATGGATGCTGCACCCTTGTCAAAGATCATTTAACCATACATGCAATGGTTTATTACTGGGTTCTCCATCGGTCTACATGTCTGTCTTCATGCCATGACCACATTGTTTTGATTACTGCATCTTTGTAGTAAGTTTTGAATACTGCATCTTTGTAGTAAGAATTGAGAAGTATGAGTCCTCCAGATTTGCTCTTTTTCAAGATTGCTTCATACAGGTCTCTCGATATTTCATACGAATTTTAGAATTTCTATTTCTACCATAAATATCTTTGACCTATTGATAGGTACTGCATTGAATATGTAGATAACTTTTGATAGTATGGACATCTTAACAATGTTAATCCTTCCAACCCATGAAAACAAGATGTCTTTTCATTAAAAAAAAAAACAAAACTTTATTTATTTGTTTGGCTGAGCTAGGTCTTGGTTGCTGCACGCAGGACCTTTATTTGTGGCGTTTGAACTCTTAGTTGCCACATGTGGGATCTAGTTCCCCTACCAGGGATGGAACCTGAGCCCCCCTGCACTGAGAGAGCAGAGTCTTTACACTGGGCTATCAAGGAAGTCCCAGGATGTATTTTCATTTATTGGTATCTTCTTTGATGTCTTTCATCAAGGGTTTGTAGTTTCAGCATTCAAGTCTTTCACCTCTTTGGTTAGGTTTATTCCTAAGTATTTTATTGTTTTTGATGCTGTTATAAATGGAATTTTTTTGTTCAACTTTCTTTTCAGATGTTCATTTTTAGTGTGATTGATTTTTGTGTGTTGATTTTGTGTCCTGCTAACAGTTTGTGTGTGTGTGTGCGTGTGTGTGTGTGATCCTGACTATTTTCTACATATAAGATTATGTCATCTGTGAACTAACCCTCATTTAAAAAAAGATAAGTTTATTTATTTGTGTCAGGTTTTAATTGCAGCAAGCAAAATCTTCAGTTATGGTGTGTGGGATCTAGTTCCCTGACCAGGGTTTGAACCTGAGCCCCCTGCATTGGAAGCTGAGACTCTTAACCACCAGACTACAGGGAAGTCCCTAGCTCTCATTTTTGAAAAATAGGATCAGTTGTAGATACTGCCAGCTGATAGCTACTTTCTCTCCGTTTTTGAAAATATCCTGCTGTATTCAGGCTTCCGTCGTTGCTTCAGCTATAGAGATAAATTCTCTCCTCAGACATGTTCTCAGGGGCTTTGTCCAAAAATCCTCTCCATGTTTTCTGCCCTTTCTTTCCAGAATTCTCATCACCCATATGTTGCGGCTGGCTCCCTGAAGTGAGTCACTAATTTCACTAATTTTGTCACCTTTTTTCTTTTGTTGTTCATTCTCTTGCTCCTCTCCACTTCTTTTCTGAGTGCCATCTTCAGCCTTATCTTACACTCTCACTACTGAATTCTTCCTTTTTTTTCTTTCCTCCTAAATTCTTCTTAACCGCTTGTTTTTAATTTCTGGAAGTCAGTTTTACTTTCTAACTGTTCCTTTTTAAAAAGCCTGTCTGTTCTGGTTTCATAGACACAACATCTCTCATCTCTTTGAGGATATTAACTATAGTTCTTTTTTTGGTTATTTTATGTTTATTAAAAACTTATTATTTTGTATTGGAGTGAAGCTGATTAACAAACAATGTTGTGATAGTTTCAGGTGAACTGTGAAGGGACTTGGTCACACACATACATGTATCCTTTCTCCCCCACACTCCTCTTCCATCCAGGCTGCTGCATAACATTGAACAGATTAACTATAGTTCTTTTACAGCTGTCCATTCTGTACTTTCTATGTCCACTGTACATCCCTAGTTTTTGATGATTTGTTTTGGTCTTTGTCTCCGACATTAAGGACTTTCTTCAGCTACCGAGAATGAGTAACTAAAATGAGATGGAGTTCTGTGTGTGAGTGTGGTGGTGGGTTTCCCTGCAGGTAATCAGACATCAAGCTGGTGCCCTGGGGTGGCCTAGAGGTGGTGGGAGGAGGCACCTCAGGGGTTTTACTTACTGTCACTGCTTTCTGTCTGGTGCCTCAGCCCTGCTTGCCACTGTGCTCCAAGTCTGCACCTCTGGAGACTTTCTGAGTCAACTTCTCCAGAAAAAAGCCCCAGCTTCTGGAGGGCAGGGAGGAGTGGCCCACGGTGCAAGGGGCTGGCTCCTGGAAGTCACTTGGTCCCTTCTGCAGACTTCTCCACTTTCAGTGGCAGGCTTCATCCCGCCCACCGTGGGACTTGTCTCCAATCCTGGAAGCTTCTTGGTCCACATCCTCACCAACATTTGTTGTCTTTTGTGCTAAGAGCCACCCTAACAGGTGGGAGGTGATAGCTCGTGGTGGTTTTGACTTGCACTTCCCTCACATGTCAGTGATGCTGAGCATCTTTTCTTCTGTTAAATTACTTCCTTAGGATAACTTCCCAGGAGAGGACCGGCCACCATCTTCATGAGCTTTGTCCACTATTCCTCTTCTGGCCTGTAGCCACGCCTGTCTGAGGATGTGTCTACACCAACTTCTATTTTCAATTGGCTGCTGTTTTGTCCCCAGGCGTCCTCTGTGCTCAGCATGGTGTCCCGGGACTTGGCCCAGGATGGGGCAAGGAAGAGCATGTGGGCTCACCTCTGGGGAAGGCCGGAACCCTGCAGGGAAAGGTGGGTTTCTTGACAAGCGGTGACACTGGCCTCGGGAAGACGGGGACAGGTTGTGGACCAGGGGAGGGGCCTCTGCACGACGTTTGGCCGTTGTACATTAATGGGGACATCTGTCGCTGTGCTCACTGGGGAGGACTGCCCGCAGCCCCTGTGACAATATGCTCTGAGCCTCATAATCACTTGAAAAATTTCACATTTGCAGAAGGTTCTAGCGTTTGTTGAAAATCCCTCTATTTTATTACAGAAATCCCGGCAAATCCTTCAGCGAGGGGGGACTTTCTATTAACACACAGCTGTTAAGTGAAAATTAGAACAAACAAGAGAGAAACCAAGCCAGATCCCAGATAATCACACACTGGCCCTTAGAGCTTTGAGTTGTGCTCTTCTGAAGGGAAGACAAGACAGAGACCACAGTCTTGATGGTGTGATGAGTCCCAGAGGCCTCTGCATGGCCCTGGGTCCACACTTTCCCTTCCTGCCTCTGTCTTCCCTTCCCTGTCTCCTGCTTCCTCTTTTCCTCCCCAAAGGGAGATTTTTGTCCCATGCTTGCCTTTGGTCAACACTGGGGACCCTGTGGGAATGACCTACCCCCAGGCTCAGTCTCCCTCCCCTCCCGGAGATACTCTCCACCCAGAGGCAGGAAGAAGTTTCAAATACAGGAAGCAGGTCATGCTTCTCTTTGCCTTTCTGGTTTTTTCTTGGTTAACATGTTGTAAACAGATATATTTTCTCCTTGCCACAGCAACTCTTTCCCATGGTTCGTCTTTTTTTAAAAGTAACTTTATGGAGGTAAAATTGAAGACCAGCAAGATCTATCCTTTTACTTGATGCTCACTGGCGACCTAGTGGGAAGGAAATTTTAAAAAAGAGGGGTATGGCTGATTCACTGTGCTATACAGTAGAAACTAATACAACGTTGAAAAGCAACTAACTATACTCCAGTAAAATTTTTTAAAAAAGAGCCATCCTTCTTAGCATATAATCCATGAGTCTGGTCACGGACCCTCAGAAGCCTTGGAGGTTCACTGTTAGGAGTCCCGTGGCTCAGGAGGGTTTCCTGGAAGCAGAGCCGGAGGCAGGGCTTTGCTGAGGGAGGGGGCCCAGGAGGAAGGGCTGAGGCAGGGGAGGGGCTGGGTGGTTCCACCTAGAGACCTTCTGAGAGAAGGGCCACCCTGGAGGACCCTTTGGTCAGCCAGTGGCCAGTCCCAGGGGAGGCTGGGACCCAGCCACTTCAGAGCAGGTGTTCTGCCTCCTGTGTGGTTCTCCAGGGAAGGAGTCCCTGTGAGCTCATGGCCGTCGACATTCATGGCAGGGGGGAATGGCCACACCAGCCCAGAAGTCACCTGGGCAGGCACCCGGCATCCAGGTGAGAACCAGAACATTCAACACACACACAAGCCATCTTGGGAACACCGTGCAGGAGGGAGGGCACCCGCCCTGCACCTCCGACCTTCCTGTTGTGAGGAAGCTTGCAGAGGGAGCATGTGTGTCTTTTGCACATTTTGATGTCGGGGCAAAGCAGGGGGGCATGATCACCTTTACTTCTCACTGATCAACATTCTACCCACATGGAAAAAGAAGACATATGTTAGAAATAAGTTCCTAGTTTAGATATTTTTAAAACACTCATCCAGGACTTCCCTGGCAGTCCAGTGGTAAAGAATCCGCCTGCCAGTGCAGGGGACACGGTTTTGATCCCTGGTCTTGGAAGAGTCCATATGCGGCAGGGCAGCTGGGCCTATGAGCCCCGACTACTGAAGCCCATGTGCCCTGGAGTCTGTGCGCCACCAAAGAGAAGCTGCAGCAATGAGAAGCCTGTGCCCCACAACTAGAGAGTAGAGAAAGCCACGGCAGCAATGGAGAGCTCAGCGCAGCCAAAAATAAATAAATCAATAAAAACAAAACCAGGACGTTCATCTAGGCTTGTAGGGGAAATAGTTTCATTGACTTTTACCAAAAGGTTGTTGGGTACTGAAAATCCATGAAATATAAAATATAGGTTTGGCCAAAAAGTCTGTTCAGGCTTTTCATAAGATGTCATGGAAAAACCCAAATGAACCAATTCGGCCAACTCAGTGTAAATCAAAACATATTTAAACTTGGGTACAAATATCAGGCGCACCTCTCTGTCACTGGTGGGGCTGCCGTGGAAGCACTTAGAGGCGACCGTGGCCAGTGGTGCCTAAGCTAGGATTACATGCTCGCCCCCAGCAGAAACAGCTTCTGAAAGCATCGTTGAAGAACCAATTCCCTGAATTTGAGAAAACCGGCTTCATGTGAGTGGGATTAATTCCTCCCACTCACACCGGAGGGGCTGTGCTAAATCCATCATAAAAGTAACTATGGAGTCAATTCCTATGTGTGTTTATGTATGTGTGTATCTGCCTCCCATCCATCTGTCATGTCTTTTATTTTTAAGTACTTTAAGGTCACATATAAAATGGAAATCGATGGACTGTGTTAGTTTTTATCCAGAACTGCCAAGAACGTTTCTAAAATATACATTTTCCAGCTTTACCTTGGTTTTACAGTTTTGTACCTGTAACAGACTTTTGCTCTTATAATAGACAAGAGGAAAAGCTTTTTGTCTTTAGCTTGGTGGGTTCCTTATGCAGGTAGGTTTCACATTGATCCCCTCAAAGCTTCAGATGGTCCACAAGGCCGGCAGTGGCCTGGCATGGTCTGGGTAAGGAAGGGCCAGCTGTGCCCAGGAGTGGGGACTGGAGGAAGAGAGCCTGTAGGGGTTCCTGTGTGTCCAGCTGTACCCCTTCCTTTACCCCACCCCAGGTATCAGACTTGGTGTCACATTCCACAAGTCAGTAAACTTGCCTTGTGCATAAATTGATTCAGGTTGGTTCTGACACTTGTAACCAGAGAGTCTTGAAAATTTTACCTGAAGGAGAACATTTGAGTTCCATTTCAGCCACAACTTGTGAACTGATTAAATGGAAAACATCTTCTAGAAAGAAAATACAGCACACATCTTCTTAGAGTCATAACTTCTCTTTCAACATTTGGGGGAATTTCCAAGGACCAAAAATGAGGGTGAGAACCAGGGGTGTGAGGAGAGCTGGAAGCCAGCTCTGTGGGCCTTGCCAGCTTCAGTAATTAGATTTTCCTTCCCTCTTTATTTTTAAAAATTGAGGAGAAAGTACAGAGAATTCCCATGTACACCCCTCTCCCCTGCCCCTAGGTACCACCTATTACTAACAATTTGCATTTATTACAACTGATGAGCCAATGGTGGTACATTATTAAGTAAAGTCCATAGTTTCCATTTGGCTTCCCAGGTGGCACTAGTGGTAAAGAACCTGTCAGCCAGTGCAGGAGACTTTTTTAAGAGATACAGTTTGATCCCTGGGTTGGGAAGATCCCCTGGGGAGGAACTGCAACCTACTCCAGTCTTCTTGCCTGGGAAATCCCATGGACAGAGGGGCCTGGCTGGCTACAGTCCACGGGGTCGCAAAGAGTCAGACATGACAGAAGCATCTTAGCACGCATACACATAATTTACATTAGAGTTTGCTCTCTGTGTTGCATACTTTATAGATTTGGCAAATGCATAATGTCACCCATACACCATTACAGCAGAATTGGTTCATCACCTGGAAAATCCTCTGTGCTGTACCTCACCATCCTTTCCCCCACCTTCTGGAAACCACTGATGTTCTTATGTCTCCAGAGTTTTGCCTTTCCCAGAATGTCATGGAGTGGGGATCATGTCACTCTTGGACAGCATGTCGCCTTTTCAGACTGGCTTCTCTCACTGACAAGCATCTGAGTTTCCTTCATGTCTTCTTGTGGGCTGACAGCTCATTTCGTTTAAACACTGGATAGTGTTCTGTCATCTGGACATGTGATTCTGTGCTTATATATTCACCAGTTGAAGAGCCATCTTGGTTGCTTCCAATTTTGGGCTATTAAGAAAAAAAGTGGCTATCATATTTATACATAGGTTTCTGTGAGGATGTAAATTATCAACTCAGTTGGGGAAGTACCAAAGAGTATGATTGCTGGATTGTGCTTTAAGACTATGTTTAGCTGTCAGAAACCACCAAGCTGTCCTCCAAAGTGACTGCTCCAGGTTGCATCCCTAACGGGTGAACAAGGATTCCTGCTGTTCACCCACAACTGGGCAGCAACTGCTGTCGTCAGCATCCAGGATTCAATCTAAGTATGTAGGGGCATCTCATTGTTATATTAACCTGCAGTTCCCTAACAACATATGATGTTAACTATCAGTTTCATAGGATCATTTGCCACCCATCTCTCTTCTTTGGTGAGGGGTCTGTGCAGATCTTTTGCCTGTTTCTAAATTGGGTCACTTGTTTCCTTTTTGTTGAGTATAAAGTGTTCTTTCTATAGTCTGGGTACAAGTCCTTCAAAGATATGCCTTTCAATCTGAGTGCCCCCTTCAAACAAGAAAAAAAAAAAGATGCATCTTTTGCAAACATTTTCTCTTAGTCTGCATCTTGTCTTATCATTCTCTTAACAGTGTCTTTCGTAGAACAGACATTCTTAATTTTCATAAACTTCAACTTATTTTTCTCTCTCATTGAGAGTGTTTTTGTTAGTGTTGTTTCCAAAAATTCATTGCCAAACACAAAGTCACCCAGGTTTTCTCCTAGATCATTTCCAGGAAGTTTTATAGTTTTGTGCTTTACATTTAAGTCTATGGTCCATCTTGAGGTAATTTTGGGGTCAGGTGTAAGGTCTGTGTCTCGACGTATTTTTTTTTTTTTTGGCTTACAAATGTCCAATTATTATTCCAGTATCATTTGTTGAAAAGACTATATGTTTTACAGGAGGGAATGGAAAACCCCAGAACTCGCGATCTCCCAAATCACAAGTATCTACAGAGCAAGAATCAAAGAGAACAACTTGCACACTAGAAGGAAAGATCTTCTACAACTAAAGATGAAATGAAAGAATCACAACGAGATGGATAGAAGAGGCAGACACAGTACAGTCAAGACTCATTTTCCAAGCAGGCGACTAACAAACAGAAGGATAATCACAGTCGCTGAGGTACTCCCCCAGGAGGGAGGGATCCAAACCCCACATCAGGATCCCCAGCCCTGGGGTCCTGCACTGGGAAGACTGGCCCCCAGAACCTCCAGCTTTGCAAACCAGTGCGGCTTGTAAACAGGAGAAATGAAAGGCTGTAGGAAACAAAGCTTGGTGTTAAAGGGTACACACAAAATCATATATATTTCAGGATCAAGTGTTAACATCTTACACAACCATGGTATGTTTATCAAGATGAAGAAATTAACACTGGCACATCACTATTAATTAACCTCACTCTCTATTCAGGCTTTTCCCTATAGTGCTCTTTTTCTATTCTGGAACCCAAGCCAGAATACAACATTGAGGGGATTTTGTTTAATAGAAGAAAAAGACTTGGGTCTGTAAGCGTAAATAAAAGTGAATAAAGGGGGAAGAGGCAGTTTTCTCACTCTCCCCTTCTTCAAGTGTCTATTTGGGAGACACAGTGGCTTGGGTCACTTCTCAAACCTTTGGAAAGTAGATAAGTCTCTCCAGGGACTAGAAAAACTCAATTTTAAAATGCAGACACTTCTGTTGGGTCCCACTTGAAATTCGGAGTTGATGTAGCAGCATATCTTAAGGTGTAACCATTTGTTTTTCTGGAGATAAGGAAGCTTTACTATCCTTTTCAGAGGAGGTCAGTCAGCTAAACAAATAGCTGCCTTGATTCCCCCGTGGACTTTGAGTCTCTATGCTGTATAAATTGTGTGGGATTTTACTCTTACTTTGTAGTCTCTTGCAAGCTACTTACACACTTGTGTTCTATTAGCTTGTCCCCCAGTGAATCAGTTATCTTTCTTTCTCTTTCTCTGTGTTGGTAGGATTTTTACTTCCCTAACATGAGACAACTAGAATCAGTTTCTCCCTTAGAAGCAGATACCCTTGAATAAAAATACTACGGCAACTCTATGGCCACAAGCTTGATAACACAGATGAAATGGATCAATTTTTTGAAAGGCACAGCCTGCCAAAACTTTTGTGAGAAGAAATAAACAACCTGAATTGGCCTGTACCTGTCGAATAATTAAGTGGGCAATCCATATCCTTCCCAAACAAAAAGAAGCAGGCCCAAATGGGTTCACTGTGAACATTTAAAGAGGAATGGACACTAATTCTCTTCCATCTCTTTCAGAAGATAGAAGCAGAGGGAGTACTCTTCCTAACTCATTCCTAGCATCACCCTACTAACATAACGGTGGAGTCATGGTCGTAGTTCAGTTGCTCAGTTGTGTCCGACTCTGTGACCCCACGGACTGCAGCATGCCAGGCTTCCCTGTCTATCACAAACTCCCAGAGCTTACTCAAACTCATGTCCACTGAGTCAGTGACGCCATCCAACCATCTCATCCTCTGTCGTCCCCTTTTCCTCCCTCCTTCCATCTTTCCCAGCATCAGGGTCTTTTCAGATGAGTCAGTTCTTCACATCAGGTGGCCAAAGTATTGGAGTTTTAGCTTCAGCATCAGTCCTTCCATTGAATATTCAGGGTTGATTTCCTTTAGGATGGACTGGTTGGATCTCTTTGCAGTCCAAGAGACTCTCAACGGTCTTCTCCAACACCACAGTTCAAAAGCATCAATTCTTTGGCACTCAGCTTTCTTTATAGTCCAGCTCTCACATCCATACTTGACCACTGGAAAAACCATAGCTTTGACTAGACGGACCTTTATTGGCAAAGTAATGTCTCTGCTTTTTAATATGCTGTCTGGGTTTGTCCTGGCTTTTCTTCCAAGGAATAAGCCTCTTTTAATTTCGTGGCTGCAGTCACCATCTGCAGTGATTTTGGAGCCCCCAGAAATAGTCTGTCACTGTTTCCACTGTTTCTCCGTCTATTTGCCATGGAGTGGTGGAGTAGCAATACTAAAAAGGATAAAATCTGATAATTTCTCCCAACAAAGGAAACGCAGGGGACCCGAGGCCGAGAACTCACAGCGGGCAGCCGGGAGGCCAGGAGTGTCCCTCTGATCGTGGGCCAGAGGACCAGGAGCAGAGCGCAGGGAGGGCTCTGTCGGTTGGGCCATTGAAAGCCTGGCCTGTGACCGCGCTTGAGGAATGCTGTGTCCCAGAGATCTTTCCTCTGAACAGATGCATCTCTGTCGCTGAGGAAGCGGTTCAGCTAATGCCGGTGCCCCGGAGGACTGTCTGGACTTTCAGTCGTGCCTTCTACCTTCCCACTCCCTCCTCCACTCTTAGTAAAGATCGCAAGTCTGGGGCAGTGAGTGCGGTTCTGCACTCGGACCCGCTCCGCACAGCGCGCAGCCAGGCCCCGGAGGTCACCGCGTGCGCCCTCGCCGGCCTCGGGCTCCACTGGTAGAGACCCCGCGCGAACCAAACACAGTCCCGGGGAGGCGGCGCCGCGCACACATCTCCAAACCTCTGCTGGAAGCCGTACAGAGGCAGAAGGCAGGCATCAAGCGCACAGCCCAGCCCTGTGAGCGGAAGGCCGGTGGCCCGGCTGGACTGCGGTTTTGAAGTGGTGGGGGGTCCTTCCGGCCCCTCCAGCCTTGGGGGTACTCATCCTCAGACTCGGCCCTGGCAGTGGGGGAGGGGAGGGAGAAGGGGAAGGGAGAGGACGGGAGGGGAGGAGTACTTA
>SJYQ01005022.1:31104-49992 GCA_006410935.1 Redunca redunca
GGCGGGAGGGGGGGGGGGCGGCAGGCGGGAGGGTCGCCCCCCCAAGCTCACAATAATTCTCATCGGATTCCTTTCCTCTGCCAATCTGGGCAGTGCGCTGAGTATCCGGCCCACAGGTGCCTGGAAGGCCCTGGTTTTGTGGAGTTACCGGTTGAAACTCGAATACTTTGGCCACCTGATGTGAAGAACTGACTCATTGGAAAAGATCCTGAGGCTGGGAAAGACTGAAGGCAGGAGGAGAAGGGGACGACAGAGGATGAGATGGTTGGATGGCATCACTGACTCAATGGACATGAGTCTGAGTAAATTCTGGGAGTTGGTGATGGACAGGGAGGCCTGGCATGCTGCAATTCATGGGGTCGCAAAGAGTCAGGACATGACTGAGCAACTGAACCAAAGTGAATGGACTGTCTAAGAGTGGGTCCCCTCCACGACAAAGCAGACCCTGAGACAGGGACCGGGTGAACTAGTTCATCTGGAAGGTAAAAGGAGGCAGCCCTGATGAAGGGCAGGACACAGAGAAGACTCTGATACTGAGTGGGGTTTTCGGGTCCTCTCCTGATCAGGCCCTTGGGGCAACTGTGCAGAGCCCACTTCAGCCCCAGGGGACAAGGATGCTGGGGTATTTGCCCACTAACTCCCAAACACCCATGGAGAGTGGCTGCTGGGGGCTTACCTCCCCAGGCCCCCAGGCCTGGCCACTGCCCTCCTGGGGCCTATGAACATCGTCAAGCACAGGGGTGGGTTGATGGGAAACCAGCAGACAGTGCCAGCTTGGGCATCTCATAAGGGGGCCAGGTAAAGCGCAGTAAACCAGCAGGCAAAGGAGTGATTACAGTTGTGGGGGGTGCCTTTGGGGGAGCAGGTGGGAGCGAGTGCAGTGGAGGAAGGAGGACCTCCTTCTGGTGGGAGACGCTGTGTCCTACGGGGAACTTGCAGCCCCACCTCCCTGGGAGAATCCTTCTCACCCTGGCCAAGAGTGACTACATGTGAGTCAGGATGGTGATTGTGTGTTCAGTCACTGACAACAGGCTGACAACACACTGTTTACTGTTGGACAGGTTTCTCAATTGCCAGTAGATGACCAAATGCTTGACACCGGAAAGTCACCCACAGCTCCCACCTGCCCTTAGTGACCTCTCCCCGTAACCTTTTGGCTGACATGGCCAATGTCATGCCTCCCCCGCCCCATGTCCAAGTAACACACCTGTTTCCATCTGCTGGTCCCTAACCCCCTGCGGACGTTTCTGGATTCTCTGCTCGGGGATTTCTCGATCCGTGCTGGGTGCTGTGTTGTCTCCTGAGTTCTACTGACCTGGGATTCCTGGGGGAGCAGATGGGACTTGAAGAGTGTGGCCATGAACTGTCTTGAGGGGCTGAAGTGAGGGAGGAGCTAAGGAGGTGGGGATGAAGAGGAAAGAGGACAGACATGGGAGGAGTCAGGGCCGAGAGAAGGAACCACAGTTCTAGGGGGCCAAAGAATTACCGGGTTCCCTACCTGGGGTTTCCCTGTTAATCTCAGGACCTAAAGAGAAGAGCTGGAGCATGGGCACCAGAGCCTCCCGCAGAAACCTGCCTGACTGTCAGCTTGATCCCTGGGGGAGCGACTCCCCTGGAAGGGGTGTGGCTCTCCATTGCCTAGTCCTGGGCCCTCCGGGAAGGGGAGGTGGGAGGTTAGCGGTTGACAAAATCACCTGGTGGCCTTGGGGCTGTGTGATGCTTTGCTCTCAGAAGTCTTCCCAAGATTCCCCCTAGTCCTTCAGTCCACACAACCCCAGCCCTCTCTGAGGTCACATGGGTTCACATAATGATTGGCAGGTGAGGGAGTTTCAGAAACCAGGAGAAAGAAGATGTTTACTTCATACCTCTCTTCGAAAATAAACCAAAGGCAGCCATGAAGGAGGGATTGAAAGTGTGTGTCTGGAAGGGACAAGAGCCTTTGAAAATGATGTCCTAAATGCATATTTGATGATACACAAAGTCGTGATCTATGTTAAATAATAAGGCACATTATAAGTGAATTAACAGATGAGGAAAAAAAGAAATCTGCCTCGAGCCCATGGCACCAGGCACTGACAGCACCTGGAGCAATGCAAGACTGAGGGCTTTACAGGACATTAAAGACAAGCCCAGTGCTAAAGCTCAGACAAATGTAGGGAATCCCTGACATTGTCATGTCCACCACTGTGACTTAGGTGCTTCCAGTGTGACAGTCAGGTTTGGGTCCGGACCTCTCTACTCCCTGCCAGCCTTATTACAGCTCTGCCCTAGTTTTCTCAACCAGTTTTCTCAAGCCAGGGAGCGCAGAGTAGCCACTGGGCACTCACTGCTGCTGCTGTACAAAACCCAGAGGGGGCTCTGAGCCCCTGGACAAGCGTTTATCTGGGAGGAGACTTCAGGCAACACCAGTAGGGGAGTGTGACCGTGAGAGGGAGCGGGTCTCTAGAAGCAGAGCTACAAACCTGGCCTGGATGCATGAGCTTTATGGAGGGAGGCAGAAGTCAGTAGTGAGGGGGCCAGAGAGGAGGGAAAGGGTGGACATGGATGAACACTTGGGTCCAGTTAAGCCTTGGCCTGACCTGTGAGTGGAGAGGGGTTTGAAGCAGAGACAGCTCTGCTCAGTCGTTCCTCTGAGAGCAAGGGGGCAGCCTTGTACCACTGTCATTTCAGTCGATCAACCACTGTGTCCGTGGGTGTGCCTGTGGGTGGTGTGGCTCGGATTAGAGGATTTTGTCAGCAGAGGGTGGTTCTCCTGACTAGGGGCAAGAGCCTGCACTGGAGTGCGGTGTGGGGTGGGGGACTGGGTGGTGTGGGATGGGGGAGGTTCAAGAGCTCTGGAAAGGGGCAACCACAGCACTTAGGAAGAAAGCAATTTGGGATGTGATAATTAGTGATAAGGGGTTCCCAGGTAGCTCAGTGGGTAAAGAATCTGCCTACAATGCAGGAAATGCAGGCAGACTCCAGTTCCATGTCTGGATGGGAAAGATCCCCTGGAGGAGGACATGACGACCCATTCCAACAGTCTTGCCTGGAGAATTCCAGGGGCAAAGCCAAGCGGGCTATAGTCCACGTGGTCGCAAAGAGTTGGACACGACTGAAGCGACTGACCATGTACAATTAGTGATAACTGGTGCAGACTCGGCTGGGGGCTTCTGGGAGGCCTGAGTTATCCCACTGAACACCTGGGGTGGTGTTTATACTCTGACTCCTGCTGTCTTTGGTCCTGGACTTCTCAGGGCATGTCACCCCTTGGTANTTTTAAAATTCACTGTTTATCTGAAATTTCGATTTCACTGGACCTCCTGTAATGCAATTTGTTAAACGTGGCTTCCTTGCCCTGGCCGGGCCAGTCCGCTCAGGCCTGTCTCTACTACTTCTCCAGCTCCGGGGAATTTTGCGACCGGGGACAGTCTGGCCGCTAGAGCGCTGGGGTGGGTTTGGTTGGAGGTGGAATAGGCACGGATTAAATAAATGTTTTCTACTCCTTTCCCCTTGGGAATTTTCGGGCTGGCGGGGTTCATATTGGTGGTAGTGGGGAGAGTGTGGCTGGGAACGGAGTCTTGGTCTTAATGGGCGACTGGATGCGGGGAGGGCGGCTCGGCGCCGGGCCTCCACAGGGGAATCCACCCGGAAGGGGAGAAAAGACTCTGAAGGAATCTGGAACTTTCGGCGTTTAGAGGTTTAGGGAGGGGACGACTCGCGCCGAGAACCGGCGTGGGGTTGGTAGCGGGGAAGACTGGAGAGGAGAGAGGAGAGGGTGCTGATGGAGGGGACCGCAGCTGGGAGGGCGGCGACCGAAGGGAGGGGGGCAGGTGGCGTCCCCATGTCGCGGGGTCCCGGGCGTGACGCGTCCGCGCCGCGCTGATTGGAGCCCTCCGGGCGCCCGATTGTATAAAGCGCTCTCAGGGCTGCGCCCCCTCCGCGAAAGTGACGGACCAGAGGGCCCAGCTTCGCCGCTGGAGAAGCCATGACCGGCAGAGACGCGCTTTCCGACGGGCGTGCCAGAAGCAGGGCGCTGGTGCCCGGAGGCCCATCCACCGGCTCGCGTCCCCGGGGCTTCGCCATCACCGACCTGCTGGGCCTGGAGGCCGAGCTGCCCGCACCTGCGGGCCCCGGGCCGGGATCTGGATGCGAAGGCCCCGCAGCCGCGCCGCGCGCGGGCCCAGGGCTCGGAGGCTCCTGCCCGGCACGCGGAGCCCTTCCGTTGGGCCTCGGCCTCCTCTGCGGTTTCGGCGCGCAGCCCCCTGCGGCTGCCCGGGCACCCTGCCTGCTCCTCGCCGACGTGCCCTTCCTGCCGCCCGAGGGGCCTGAGCCCCCCGCCCCGCGCTTCCCCGGCCGCCCACTGCCCTCGGCCGCCCGCCAGAAACGCAGCGAGAGCGTGTCGACGTCGGGTAAGGAGGCCAGTCCGCGACCCTACTGTCTTTTCCCTCGGCTCGGGTGGGCAGAGTGACACTCTGGCGCCCTGTCGGGCCCCACCCCAGTCCCCAGATCTACAGAAGTGGGGACCCCAGAGCGTAGCCGCGCCGGGAGGTGCATTCGCGCACCCGCACCCTCTGACCGCCCCCACCCTCCCCCCTTGCCCCGCCCCCATTCCCCCCAGCCTCTCCTCTGGGCTTGGTCGCCGCCACCCCATGGACACCACCACCCCATCCGGACCCGCCCTGGGGTCTCGGCGACCCAGCCTCCGGGGGACACTTTCCGCCACGCGGGGCTCGGCCTCTGGGTGATGCAGGGGTCGGGAAACCTGGGTGGGCCTGCCTCGTTCATAAGCGGCACGGAACCGGGTACCCGCCGGCTCCAGGAGGGATTAGACTGATTGACGGATTGACAGGCCCTTGACAAGCGCGGGGCGGAGGCCTGGATCTGTCCTCCTCCGAGTGCTGAAGAGCAAGTCTGGGCACCCCGCTTCTCCCCTACTCCCCACACCGGAGAAGCGAGCTCTCCCGTCTTACAGCCGCTGTGCCCAGATCCTCAGAGAAGTAGGCACGGACTGTAGGGGAAAGCAGGGAGCGGTGGAAATCGACAAAGGGCGGAGAAGTCGAGAGTTTGGGGCATGGGGGAAGAGAACGGAGAATTTCAGAAGAGCTCGAGGGAGAACAGCTATGTGATAGACCGCAGAGCTGAGCATTCAGGCGGCTGAATGCAGAAACTGCGCTGGTCTCCACTGCTGATTAAAGGAAGCAGGCGCTGTCAGCAGACACCCACTCTGAGAGGACTTTATTTCATGAGTGTCTACTAGGTGCCAAGTTGCTTCGGTCCTGTCCGGCTCTTTGAGACCTAATGGACGGTAGCCCGCCAGGCTCCTCTGTCCATGGGATTCTCCAGGCAGGAATATTGGAGTGAATTGCCATGCCCTCCTCCAGGGGATCTTCCTGACCCAGGCATGGAACCTACATCTCTTGTGTCTCCTGCATTGGCAGGGGGGTTCATTACCACCAGTACCTAGCAAATAACTGTCCCCTCCATTAGTTGTCTCACTAAAAAGGCAGGAACCGATTTCATACTGTAGATTTTTTTCCCTGTGAGGACCCATAAAGCTAAGGCAATATACAAGCACATCCTAGCCTGTGAGGGTATTTCTCAAGACCAAGACCAATACTGTCTTGTTGAATCGTCATGTGACTGCGAGTGTAATGAAAGTTTCTTAGAGCCACAATAAAAAGGAAAATGAATAGGTGAAACAGATTTAAATACTATGTCTCATTTAATCCAATACCTACAAAATATTGTCATTGTATGTGTTATCAATATAAGAGTTATTAGTATTTTACTCTGGGGGGGTCTATTATTTTCAGTCCATTGGATATTTCACTCTCACAGCTGGTCTCAATTTAGACTGGCCACATTTCAGGGCTCCATAACCTTATGTATCTAATGGTATCAGATTGGACAGCACAGATAGTATAATATCATAATCCAATTTTCTGGTGAACTCATTGATGTAGGAGTAAAACTGATATTATTTTACTACTTTTGCTTTTATTAATCTACATTTAGTATTTTGAAACATAAATGCTTTTTAACAACAAACCTGACCATAGTTTGGTCTTCTAAACTTTCTTTCAGCCTAAATCTTTTGATATAATGGATTTCAAAAGGTAAAGCATAGTGGAGTAGGTTCTTAAAATTTTTGATGCGCATCTGTGAATGCACATCATCTGGGTGCCCTTACCAAGAATGAGTTTCCCAGGTCCCACGTTCAGAGATTTGAAATTGGTACAGGGCAGGGGGCCAGCTCTGAGGAGGGTTTTGATGTCACAAACTTCAGTCTTCCCCTTGAGAAGTGTTGGCGTAATGGCTAAGACGAGGAATGTGAGATGGAAGCAGAAGGAAGTGTATGAATTTGGAAGCTGAAGGGAACAGGAAATGCAGTTAGTGTTCAAGTAGCTTAAGCTTCACACACATCTGGGGTTTGAATTCCAGCTTCACTGTTGACAACCTTTGTGATCTTGGACAAGTTAATCTCTCTGTGCCTTGGTTTCCTTCTCTGTAAAAAGAGGATAATAATAGCAGCTGTCATGGAGTTTTTTTTAATTTATGAAGAATATTGTTGATATGCATGGGCAGTCGGGTAAGTGCAGCAATTGGAATACATCATCAGATGTGAAAACTGTGATCTTGTCTTGTTAAATATTCACAAGTTCATAGATTCAATCCTCAAATTAAAATCCAGAGGGCAAAATGAAAAATGTGCTCACCTCTAAAGTCCTCTTCCTCACCTTGTGCTAACAGATGAGGATAGCCCTTCTGAAGACAGGAGTGACCGGAAGGCGTCCCCAGCCCCCAGCAAGAGGAAGAAGAGGAGGCACAGGTACTAAGATCCCACATGGCATTCCCCACCCCACCTTCCTTGAGACCCTGTGCCTGAGAAGGTCTGGTCTTGCCTTAGGGCGGCATGGGAAAGGACACAGTAGCCATCTGGGAATGTAATTCTGCCATTCCTGGGGGGATGCAGGTCAGCCTTTGTAGCATTTTATTATTATTTTAAAAAGTTTTTTGCCATACCATGTGGGATCCCACGTGGGATCCCACCATGTGGGATCTTGGTTCCTCAACCAGGAATGGAACCCCCTGCATTGGAAGCAGAGTCTTAACCACAAGACTGCCAGAGCATTTTAAGCACAGCACTATTAGACCCTGGAGCATTTTGAAGACACAATTTTGTGGGCCCTTAAAACAGGTCTTCTTAAAATGAGTTGGTGGAATTTATTGAGGAGAAAAAAAGGACCTAAAGAGCTCTGTTTTGCTTGAACCAAACTGTGGACTTCCCAGAGGCTACTCATTTGGAGATGGGGCACCCAGCTCTCATGAGGTGGGTAGAGGTGGGGAGCAGGCACGGGGTACTCTGAGGCTGGGAAGCCTGGCCACCTCCTGTGGTCATGTGCCCATGTGCCTCCCTGCAGGACCGTTTTCACTGCCCACCAACTGGAAGAGCTGGAGAAGGCCTTCAGTGAGGCCCACTACCCTGATGTGTATGCCCGAGAGATGCTGGCCGTGAAGACTGAACTCCCGGAAGACCGAATACAGGTGCAGGGGCCCCCTCTCCTCCCAGAGACACCCAGAGACCATGCTGTTCTCACATGCAGCAAGTCAGCCCATAGCTGCCTCGAAACAGCCCCCTCCATCCACAAACTGAGGGTCACTTAGATGCCAGAGTCTTCCTTTGTGTTCATTTAGAGAGGATGACCCCTGTAGCCATCCAGCTTTTTTACCTTTTATTAAATCATTCTTAAGAATTATACAATTTGTGCCACATCTAGAAATTATGTAGATATCAATGAAAAAAATGACTATCCATCCATGGCAGACCCTCAAAGAAACCAGTGTAAGTAGCTGATGAGGACTTTCTGCATACCAGTCCCACGCCATATACACACTTGACCCTGAAATACACACTCACACGCACGCAGAAGACTGGTCTTTGTCTTCACGTTAAGCCATCCTATGTCTGACAGCACATCCTTTCCAAGTCAGAAGACATGCCATTCACTCCTTTTTTTTAAGTTTTACTTTAATTAAAAATTATATTTATTTATTTTAATTGGAGGATAATTACTTTGCAATACTCTGGTGGTTTTTGCTATACATCGACATGAATCAGCCATGGGTGTACATGTGTCCCCCATTCTGAAGCCCCCTCCCACCTCCCTCTCCACCCTATCCCTCTGGGTTGTCCCAGAGCACTGGCTTTGGGTGCCCTGCTTCACGCATCAAACTTATACTGGTTATTTACTTCACATATGATAATGTACATGTTTCAGTGTTACTCTCTCATATCATCCCACCCTTGCCTTCTCCCTATAGTCCAGTAGTCTGTTCTTTGCATCTGTGTCTTTGTTGCTGCCTTGCATATAGGATCATCATTACCATCTTTCTAAATTCCATGTATACATGTTAATATACTATATTGGTGTTTTTCTTTCTGACTTACTTTACTCTGTATAATAGGCTCCAGTTTCATCCACCCCATTAGAACTGACTCAAATGCATTCTTTTTTTAGCTGAGTAATATTCCATTGTGTAATGTGCCACAGCTTCCTTATCCATTTGTCTGCTGACGGACATCTAGGTTGCTTCCATGTCCTAGCTATTGGAAACAGTGCTGCAGTGAACATTGGGGTACATGTGTCTCTTTCAGTTCTGGTTTCCTCAGTGTGTATGCCCAGCAGTGAGATTGCTGGGTCATATGGCAGTTCTATTTGCAGTCTTTTAAGGAATCTCCACACTGTTCTCCATAGTGGCTGTACTAGTTTGCATTCCCACCAGCAGTGTAAGAGGGTTCCCTTTTCTCCACCCCCTCTCCAGCACTTATTGTTTGTAGACTTTTTGGTGGTGGCCATTCTGACTGGCATGAGATAGTGCCTCGTTTTGATTTGCATTTCTCTCATAACGAGTGATGTTGTTTTCATGTGTTTATTAGCCATCTGTATGTCTTCTTTGGAGAAATGTCTGTTAAGTTCTTTGGCCCACTTTTTGATTGGGTTGTTTGTTTTTCTAGTTTTGAGCTGCATGAGCTGCTTGTATATTTTGGAGATTAGTTCTTTGTCAGTTGTTTCATTTGCTATTATCTTCCCCCATTCTGAAGGCTGCCTTTTTGCCTTGCTTATAGTATCCTTCATTGTGCAAAATCTTTTACATTTAATTAGGTCCCTATTGTTTATTTTTGTTTTTATTTCCATTACTCTGGGAGGTGGGTCATAGAAGATCTTGCTGTGATTTATGTCAGAGTCACTCACTCTTTTAAAACAATATCTGACACTAATCTTTTGTTAAGATAAAGCAATCCAACAACTGAGGCTAGAAGAGACCATTGCTTGCTGACCATTCCCATCAAAGTAAAAACTGGCTTCTTTGCACAGTGTGGGATACTCTGATTTTGTCTTGTCATCCTTGACTCCATGGAAACTTCGGTGGAAATTGATCCAGGTCACCTAGCACTACCAGTCCTGTGAGCTGTGAGACAGGCCAGGTGCTCCCAGAGAGGGTAGCTGGCCCTTGCACCCCTCTGTGCTGGGGTGGGGGTCTCCTCCTATAAGCCTCTCTGCTTCCCCTCCTACCTCAATCTAGGTCTGGTTTCAAAACCGGCGGGCCAAGTGGCGGAAGCGAGAGAAGCGCTGGGGCGGCAGCAGCGTGATGGCCGAGTACGGGCTCTACGGCGCGATGGTGCGCCACTGCATCCCGCTGCCTGACTCTGTCCTGAGCTCCGGGGAGGGTGGCCTGCTGGGCTCCTGCACACCCTGGCTCCTGGGTAAGGAAGAGGGCCTTGTGGCTGCGCCGCACAGGCAATGTCTGGGGTCCCTATGCCTGGAGGGCCACTGCCAAGCCAAGCAGTGTAAATTTACTCCGATTTTTAATTAATGACAAGGCCTGGACTCTGATCGGTTGTCTTATTTTTCATTGGAACTGTGTAGGCGGTGTGTGGACAGGTCCAGTCAGGCCCTGGTTCTCTGAGTGGAATGATACACATTCATTACATGAAATACGTATTTCCAGGGTTGAGTGCTGTCAACCACACAGTTCAGAGCTCATGGCAATAGGAAGCAAGATGGTGCAGGCAGTGAACCTACAGGCTGTTAATTGCATGCACCCTGGACTCGGGAGGTCTGGTTCTCTGTCCTGGTTCAGCTGATAACAACCTGCGACTTAGCTGTTCTGTCCCCCAGTATTTGTGCTAGAACTGTCTGCTCTATTGGAGTTCAAGCTTTGAGGCTGGAAGCTCTGAGAAGCTGGCATCCTTACTGGTCTGTTGGCTATTACTGGAAAACCACAGGCTTGGAGAAATGAATTATAGACAGCATCCAGGCAAATTAGGTGGAGAAAAAAACAAGGCAGAAAGTTAGAATTAAGGGGATGGTTGCAGGGGGCCAATTTTAGGCTGGGAGGAGGAGGGTTTTTGTTCAGCGAAACTTTTTTGAACTCCTACCCACCTGAAAGTATGCTGGGACTGGAGATATCAAGTCATCTTTGCCCTCAAGGACTGGAGAGCCTGAGAGGGAACACTGGGCAGCTCACCCGGCCCACCCCTCTGAGCTTACATGAGCAGGTGGGGTGAGCTTACTGAGTCTACAGGTCTGGGGCTTTACAAGAAAGTAGGCCTCGGGTTGCCAGACACCTGACTTTTTGAGAGAAGCTGGACATCTGGCTTTTGATGTAAATCTCTTGATTTTAAAATCTTGCCAACAAACTTTAAAATAAAAATTTAAAAACCATCATGTCATCCAAATAAGGCATTTGCCCTGGCTGTGCCCAGTGTACAAACCCTAATGTTGAGAGTTACCTACAAGACTCTCCGGTAGGCCCCAGACAGGCACCAGCAACGGAAATCCTAATGGGATTTAGAGAGCAATGATAAGGAAGAAATTTTACTTAATTGCTATATTTAAAGACTGCAGAAGGAAATGGCAACCCACTCAAGTATTCTTGCCTGGAGAATCCCATGGACAGAGGAGCCTGGCAGGCTACAGTCTATGGGGTCATAAAGAGTCGGACACGACTGAGTGACTAAGCACATATTTAAAGATATCTGTTTTTATTTATTTTCTTCCTTTTTTCTGCCAGGGATGCATAAAAAATCTGCAGGGACGATAAGGAAAGCAGAAAGTGAAGAAAACCTGGCAGGACTCTGGGGCTCTGACCACCTCAAGGAAGGTTCTAGCCCCCATCAGGCGGGACCCCAGAGGGGCTTGGAGGAAGGCAGTCCTGTGAGCAGTGTGGAAGACGTGGTCATTGATCTCTCTAGCTCCACACGCCAGGAGACTGAGAGAGAGCAGCAGAGGGTCGGGGCCCAAGGACATCCAGACTCTGAGGGGCTAGAGGGGCTCCAACCTGGGAAGGAGGGGGCCTTATGAGACTGCAGGCCTCTACCCCTAACACACAAAGGCTGGAAATGTGCGCATTCCTCACCAGCATTTTTCAGAAGACAAACGTTGTCCAAGACAAATGCTCTCAGCTGGATTTTCTTCTTCCTGTGTCAGGATAAAATGCAATGTCACTTGCTTTAAGAAGACAAATGGTGACTCTTGGAACATTCCACTGCATTCTAGAATGGAAATCATTCCTTGAAGGCATGTGAATCAATTAATTAGATCTAAAACTTGCATTCTCTTCTGTAGGTAGAACTTGAGGAGGGAGGATTTCAAGCCCCAAACGCATTCTCACTGCCAGACATCCTGAGGTTTGGTTCAGTAGACTGTGTAGATTCATAGGCTAAGTATGCTGTCCTTACACAGAATCAAAAAATACAGAAGTACTTAATCTACAGAGAATCATATATCTTCATAAATAGTGAAGACCTTGTGCAGCCCCTATATGAATGAAATATGATATTCTTACCTTGAACCTGGCTTTAGACATTTCCATTTTCTTGTTAGACAATGCTTCTGTGTCGCTCTGAGTGTCATTTGATTGGGTCTGTGTGTCTTGGAATGTTTCCTCCAAGGAAGCCCTCTCTCCCTTCCCTTCTGATACAGCAGGGAACCATTTCTGAACAACTGTTGAATATCTATAAACAGTGTTTTAAGGTCAGATCAGGCTTCTCGGTTTTTTAAAATTTATGTTTGAGAGCACTTTAGAGACTTGATTTTGTGAATGTTTCCTTGCCTCTATTTCCTTCTTTTATTTATTATTTAAAAATAAACGTTTTATGGTTTGCTCGGTTCTCATGCACCCCCTCTGTCTACATGTTCATCTACTGCCACCCTGACCAAGCGCATCCCCATTTCCTGCCCCAGACTTTATGCCTGAAGCCTTCATGCTTGGCTGCAGCTCTTACCCTGTGTTGCTCTGTAAACTCCTATAGGGCAGTGGCTGTATCTAACTCCTTTTTCTTTTTTTTTTAAAAAGGAGAACTGTTTATATTGAAGTATACCCAATTAACAATGTTGTAATAGTTCCAGGTACACAGCAGAGTGACTCAGCCATATATTATACATATATCCATTCTCCCCCAAAGTCCCCTCCCATCCAGGCTGCCATGTAACATTGAGCAGAATTTCTTGTGCCACAGAGTAGGACCTTGTTGGTTATCCATTTTTAAATATAGCAGTGTCGATCTCAATCCACCTGCAATGCAGAGACACAGGTTTGATCCTTGGTGGGGAAGATCCCTTGGAGAAGGAAATGGCACCCCACTCCAGTATTCTTGCCTGGGAAATCCGGTGGAGAGAGGAGCCTGTTGGGCTACAGTCCATGGGGTCGCAAGAGTTGGACACAACTTAATGACTAAACCACCCTCACTACATTTGAGATTGACATGTATGTCAATCTCAAATTCCTTAACTATCCCCTTCCCTCCAGTCCTTTCTGAGTTTAGAGTCCAGACAGAGCTTGCGGCTCACTGATGGGGAAGCTGAAGGGGAAAACATGCCCCCCAGTCCCCTGAAGAGGCAGAGAGGAAGGAGGGTGGGGACCTTCTACAGGTGACTTCCCCCAGGAATGGGCACAGCACCCCTCAGCCTGGACATGGCTCTTTAGTCTCTGCAGATGAGAAAACAGAGCCTTTTCCCTGTGGCCTCTTTTCTCATCCTGACTGAGCTTCTCCCAGACTACTGTGGAAATTAAATGTCACCTATCCTTACCGTCGCAGCAGCAAACCACAAGCCCCACTTTCTCTCATTCATTCTGGCACCTGGAGATCTCGCTTGAAGCCTGGGCCTGATGGTAGGAGGGCTATTGTGAGGAGAATCTGGAAGCTGATTTCTCTGCCTCCCACTGGACTCACAGAGCAGGCCCCAAGTGACACGGCCACTCTTATTCCATTCCGTCTCCTGCCTCCAGACAGTTCTCAGATTCTTGCCTCCATCTCTTCCTAGTTTATCCAGAGTTGAGTTTGAGGGAGAGAGCTAGTAACCTGTGCAATTTATATATATCCCACTCATAAAATATTCAGTCAGTTCAGTTCAGTCGCTCAGTCGTGTCTGACTCTTTGCAACCCCATGAATCGCAGCACGCCAGGCCTCCCTGTCCATCACCAACTCCCAGAGTTCACTCAAACTCACGTTCATCGAGTCAGTGATGCCATCCAGCCATCTCATCCTCTGTCCCCTTCTCCTCCTGCCCCCAATCCCTCCCAGCATCAGAGCCTTTTCCAATGAGTCAACTCTTCACATGAGGTGGCCAAAGTACTGGAGCTTTAGCTTTAGCATCATTCCCTCCAAAGAACACTCAGGGCTGATCTCCTTCAGAGTGGATTGGTTGGATCTCCTTGCAGTCCAAGGGACTCTCAAGAGTCTTCTCCAACACCACAGTTGAAAAGAATCAATTCTTCAGCGCTCAGCCTTCTTCACAGTCCAACTCTCACATCCATACATGACCACTGGAAAAACCATAGCCTTTACTAGATGGACCTTTGTTGGCAAAGTAATGTCTCTGCTTTTGAATATGCTATCTAGGTTGGTCATAACTTTCCTTCCAAGGAGTAAGCGTCTTTTAATTTCATGGCTGCAGTCACCATCTGCAGTGGTTTTGGAGCCCCCCAAAATAAAGTCTGACACTGTTTCCACTGTTTCCCCATCTATTTCCCATGAAGTGATGGGATGCAGCCACTAAAAATAACAACGAGGCATATTTCTGTGGAAACATGTTCTTGAAATGTTGCTGAGTGGAAAAACTGCTAAATGAATCCCCCAAAGGATATAAGTAGAAAAAAATAGGTAAAGCAGAATAAAAATGCAATAAAGAAACTTAACTGGCATAAAAACAATACAGATAGTGGACAAATTTCTAGGCAAAATTACCTAAAGGAGGAGAAGGCAGGTAGAAGCAAAAGAGAAAGGTCCTAGAGACAGTAATAGAGGTCATTTAAAAAGTATATAAGAACACTGATGTCGCTGTTTTTTTCAGTCATGAAATGGGAATCATAATAGAACACCCTTGTTCCCGAAGAGAACGGAAAGACGTGAATAAAGTGCGTACCTCCGTTTCCAGCGTGGCAGAGAAAGAGAAAATATTGACTATTGTTGCCACTGTTACTGGCACTCCTCTTAGTCTTCAAGTCTCAAGGAAAATACTTGTCATCATCATTAGGTAACAACATGAGACCCAATAAATAAATCATGGGATACAGGTCGGAGCACCGTGCCAAGAGCTGTTAAGAGCCCCAGGGGCAACGGCTTAACTCCACTCAGTGTCTGCGGGAGCAGGAAAGGGACGTGCCCAACACCGAGAAACGTGAACTTGAACCTGGGCTGGGTCTTCCAGCAGCTGGGGGACGCAGGCAGGGTCTGTCCTGACTCCTTCGCCTTTCCCCCATGGCTTGTCCCCTCAAAAAAGCCACCGGGCACTCCGCAGGCCTCCTCACTTCCCATTGGTCAGAATTACTATCACTCTTGGGTCTAAACCAATCGTGAGTCAAGTGGGCAGAATTCCTAATTTGGCTTAGGCCAGAAATTCACTGCTGGAGAAGGACATGGCAACCCACTCCAATACTCTTGCCTGAAAAACCCAATAGACGGAGGGGCCTGGTAGGCTATAGTCCATGGGGTTGCGAAGAGTCAGACACGACTGAGTGATTTCATTTTCATTCTTCACTTTCATGCATTGGAGAAGGAAACGGCAACCCACTCCAGTATTCTTGCCTGGAGAATCCCAGGGACAGAGGAGCCTGGGTGGGCTGCTGTCTATGGGGTTGCACAGAGTCGGACACGACTGAAGTGACTTAGCAGCAGCAGCAGAAATTCACTGCAAGGAGATCCAACCAGTCCATCGTAAAGGAAATCAGTCCTGAATATTCAGTGGAAGGACTGATGCTGAAGCTGAAGCTCCAATGCTTTGGCCATCTGATGTGAAGAATTGCCTCATTGGAAAAGACCCTGATGCTGGGAATGATTGAAGGTGGGAGGAGAAGGGGACAGAGGATGAGATGGTTGGATGGCATCACTGACTCAATGGACATGAGTTTGAGTAAACTCTGGGAGTTGGTGATAGACAGGGAGGCCCGGTGTGCTGCAGTCCATGGGGTTGCAAAGAGTCGGACATGACTGAGCAACTGAACTGAACTGAACTGAAAAATTCACCTGTGGTCCCCAAGCTCCTCTTGCCCTGAAACTAAGTATCACTGAGCTTCTCTCAGAAAAGAAGAAAAAGGAGTGGCCGGTGACCACCCAAGGGTCAGGCTGGCCACGGGCAGAATGTGAAATAACATAAGTGACACTTAAAAAAGAAAGCAGATGAAAATCCTTTGAAATGTTCAGAGCGTTTATCTATGGATCATGGGTTAATGGATACTTCTTCTTTTCATATTTTCTATGTTTTGTAAACATATAAAAATAAAACAGTTAATATGAATAATATTAAAATGATAATTCCTCTTTCTTGATTTAGGGCTAAGTATACACAGGACAAGAATCTCATTTAAAAAACAGCAAAAACATTTTATGATAGAGTCTGTATTTTGCCTGCATCTCTTGTTGGGTCGATACAAGTGCCAAGTTGATAGGAAACACATGGTCCCTTTAAACTCTCACTCAAATCATGCAGCCAATGGGAATCTGACCACTGACAGTAGGACAGAATCGTTCCCAGCTTTCAAAATTGCTTGCCAGCTGAAATTTTGGCTATAAAAGCCTAAAAGGAGATTTTAAAAAATTATAATTTTAGCAAGGTCAATTTGGACAGATTCCTACTATGAGCCAGTGTAACCCTGGCTGCCTTTTGGTGACAGGAGTAGTCCATCAGTGCATAGAAACATGTATGATCCCTGGAGATATTTTCAGAAATGACGGAAGAACAAGATATGGCAATCAGTGTTATTTCTGTGGGTTCACCAGTATAAATACAATAAACTATTGTTCTTGGTGGTCTATAAATCATGTCCGTGTTGTCTTTTTTGATTCTCACAACAGGTGAGAAACTGAGGTGCAGAAAAATTAAGTGAACTTGCTAGGCTGATTCTCAATTTCTAGGGCTCAGGGCCAGAAGAGCTAAGTCACCCTTGAAGCAGACGGACATGGTGATTTGCTCGGCCACACGTGAGCCCTGCCTGAAGCTGTCTGCTCAGGCCCCAGAGCAGACAGACTGAAGAGCAGGGAGAACAAACGTGTGCAGATACAGAGGTGGCAAGGCTGGCCACCGAGGAAAGCAGTCCCTTTATGTTTTAAAATAGTTATGTGGCTGAACCAGATCTCAGTTGTGGCATGTGGGGTCTAGTTCCTTGACCAGGGATTGAAGTTCAGAGTCTTAGCCACTGAACCACCAGGAAAGTCCTGAAAGCGTTCACTTTTTGATAATTATTGGGACAATTGTTTATCCAAATGGGGAAAAATGAAATGGACCTCGGTTTCATGCCTTACAGGAAAATATGTCCAGATGAATCATATAAATGTGAAAGGCAGAACTATGGAGCTTTTAGAGGTCTGGGTCAGAACTATGGAGCTTTTAGAGGTCTGGGTCTAGATGCCCCAAAGCGATGGTTGAAAACAACCACTTTATTTTGCTCACAGTTTCGTGTGTCTTTTTACAGCATGAGGCTTACCAAGCCTCAGCCTCTCTTTCCATCCATCTATCATCTTAATATCTCTCACATATTAGATACATTTTTCTGAACCATTTGAGAGGAAGCTGTTATTTCTGTTTTTTCCAGCATTTATTGAGATATGATTGACATATACCATTGTGTAAGTTTGAGGTATACGATGATTTGATACACGTATAACTTGTGAAATGTAATAAGGTTAGTTAAACCATCCACATGGTTACTATTTTGTTGTTGTTATGAACAGTAAACCTCTAGTCTCATAGCATCTTTCAGATATACAATACAACACTGTTGCCTATAGTCACTGTGCTGTACATTAGAGCCCCAGAATGTACTGATATTGTAACTAAAAGTCTATACGCTTTGACTAACATCTTCCTATTTCCCCCGTTTCTCTGTCACCTGGACACTACCATCCTACTCTCCATTTCTGTAAGTTTGATATTTTTAGATTCTGCACAAGCCAGATCATACCTTGTCCCACCTTCTCTGTCTGACCTGTTTCACTTAGCAAAATGCCTTCAAGGTCCATCCATGATGTTGCAGATAGTAAGGTTTCTTTTCTTTCTTTTTTTTTGGCTGCAATGAGTGGCACGTGGGATGTTACTTAGTTCCCTGACCAGGGATTGAACCAGAGCTCCCTGCAGTGGAAGTGCGGAGTCTTAAGCACTTGAGGACTGCCAGGGAAGTTCCTGGATTTTCTTAGTTTTTAATAGTGACTAGCATTCCACTGTACACACACACACTACACACACTACATCTTTACCCATTCACCTGCCAATGGACACTTACATTGTTTTCATACCCTGACTCTTGCGGATGAAGCTGCAGTGAACATGGGAGGTGTGGATAACTTTTCCAGACAGTGAATTTTATCTCCTTTGGATAAATATCCAGAAGTGGAATTGCCTGATCATATGGTAGTTCCATTTTTAATTTTTTGAAGACCTCCCCATGTTGTTTTCCATAGTGGCTGTTCAGTTCAGTTCAGTTCAGTTCATTCACTCAGTCGTGTCCTAATCTTTGCGACCCCATGGACTGCAACATGTCAGGCTTCCTTGTTCATCGCCAACTCCTGGAGTTTATTCAAACTCATGTCCATGGAGTTGGTGATGCCTTCCAACCATCTCATCCTCTGTCGTCCCCTTTTCCTCCCACCTTCAATCATTCCCAGCATCAAGGTCTTTTCCAATGAGTCAGTTCTTCGCATCAGGTGGCCAAAGTATTGGAGTTTCAGCTTCAGCATCAGTCCTTCCAATAAATATTCAAGACTGATCTCCTTTAGGATGGACTGGTTGGATCTCCTTGCAGTCCAAGGGACTCTCAAGAGTCTTCTTCAATACCACAGTTCAAAAGCATCAATTCTTTGGCGCTCCACTTTCTTTGTACCTACCCCTTTATCTCTTGATACTGTGTGTATTTTTTAAGAAAAAGGACATTCTCTTACATAACCTGAGTGGTTATCAACTTCAGAAAACCTGAGTACAATACTTGAAATCTCAATCAAAATTCTAAACCAGAGTAGAATATAATACTCTGAGTATAACACTTTTATCCAACACAAATACAGAGTTAATTAGATACAATATCAAATACTAGATTAAATACAGTGCTCTCATTTGAATACAAAGCTATTATTTAGTGCCTTTATCTAGTATTGATTACAATATTCTAAATATGAATACAAGACTTTTATCTACCTCTTTGCTCACATTCCAGTTCTACCAACAGACAATGGCCTCCACAGATCCTTTCTTTTCCGTCCAGGATCCAGTCTAGAGTCTCACGTTGCATCTAACCATCATGTCCTTCATGACATGATGTCCTTCTGCAGCCTTTCTTTGTTTTTTTTGTGACATAGATATTTTTTTTTTTCTGTTCACAGTAACTTTACTGTCTTTATCTTTTTTTTTTTC
>SJYQ01005023.1:0-14145 GCA_006410935.1 Redunca redunca
AGTCAGTTCTGATGAGGTAGATGAACCTAGAACCTATTATACAGAGTATAGTGAGTCAGAGAAAGATAAATACCGTATTCTAACACATATATACGGAATCTAGAAAAATGGTACTGAAGAATTTATTTACAGGGCAGCAATGGAAAACAGACATAGAGAATAGACTTATGGACATGGGGGGGCAGGGGAGGAGAGGGTGAGATGTATGGAAAGAGTAAAATGGAAACTTATATTACCATATATATAATAGATAGCCAAAGGGAATTTGCAGTATGGCTCAGGAAATTCAAACAGGGGCTCTGTATCAATAGAGGGGTGGGATGGGGAGGAAGATGGGAAGGAGTTTCAAAAAGGAGGGGATATATACATACCTACAGCTGATTCATGTTGAGGTTTGACAGAAAACAGCAAAATTCTGTAAAACAATTATCCTTCAATAAAAAATAAATTTAAAAAAAGGTTTCCTAAATCCATATGCCCACTAAAATGTTCTTATGGTTTTAAACACTAAGTTACATGCAAAGAACACATTTTGAGAAAAACAGGATTTTTAAAGGAGACTCCCTTTCTTTTATTCAAATAGCACAAAGTGTCAGAAAGAAATTCATTCTTTCATTATATTTATATTACCTTTATCTGAGGCACCTAAAAATATCCAGAGATAAACTGACAGCTATTGAGACAGGCAGGCAGATCTGATCCTCATATTACAGTATTGCAGCTGCCAAGAGACATGATTTGATCCAAGAAAGATTGAAAGCAACAATCAGAAGCCACAAAAAGCAATGCAGAGCATTTCTTAAGCTGAGAAAGACAGTGAAATATACATCATCCTCTCTAGAGACAATGACAGGCAAAGCCTCTTGCCCTCGAAGTCCCCAGTTTGTTTTCACAGCTACCACCCGACTGTGCTCTCATGAGAGCCACAGCAGTGTGTGTAGGATAGAACACTGGGCTTGAAAACCAAATGCTGCAACTCATACTCTGGTTCTGCCCTTATCAAGGTATATATTCTTTCTATATCCCAGTTTCCTTAGTTATAAAATTAAGCTAACATTATCTTGACTAGAAAAGTACCGTCGTATAGTCAATTAATGTTGCATTAATGAAGCATTTGGAAGATAGATATGCATGCCAATTTAAAACATCAAGGACCTTAAAGATTACCTACTACCACTTACTAATTTTACAGATGGTGAAACTGAAGCCCAGAGAATGCAGTGATTTGTCTAAAGTCACACAGCTCATTAGTGACACAGCTAGGACTTCAACTTGGGGCTCCTACTTTTAATCCAGAGGTCTTTCCACTCTACCTCAAAGATTAGATTCATCCTCACTTTTGTTTAACATCAAATGAGCATAAAATTAAGATGAATATAGCAATGGATCTCATAAGTAAATATGAAACCTTCTTATCTAATGTATTCAGGGAAAGAGGAAATTCTGGTTAATCAAAGAATCTATCTCACGGAAATTAAAAAAATTCTCCCTACAAAAAGGTCAGAGAGCCTTGATATACACCACACATAGATTAATGACTTTCAAATCATGCGAAAGCAATACAGTTCACCTTTGAAACTAGGCCGGACATAATTTCCTCTGTCTTTGATGACTTTGTATTTTCACATTGCCTCAAGGCAACCACAATGAATATCAATCATCAGCATACTGAGGGCATAAACTTAGAGACCCACTTTGAGATTACACTGCGTGTGCAGAACTGGTTAATAGAGCTCTAGATTAATGGGAATCCAGGTAGCAGAGAGGTACTGTGTACAGATTTATGACCCATTTCCAGGAACTCAGTAATTTAGAAGATTTTGCACATCTACTTTTTTTAATGTAGTCTATTGCTTAATATTTTACTACTTTCAGAATTAAAAGTCAGTGTTATAAAACAGAAAAACAGTAAAGGTGGTTCACAGAGCCTCAAGATTTTACTGAAATATGGAAGCCAACAACTCCCTTTTTCATCCTTTAAAAGATAAGGAAGGAGAGAGTCTCCAGAAGTGAACTGACTTACCTACAGACAAAATAGGAACTCAAACTCAGAACTTCGAAACTCCCAACTCCCTCCCCAGAGCTCTTGGCCACCATGAGATGCATTTGTTTTGTCACTTCTTAGTCAGTGGAGCCCAAGGGTCACTGCTTGAAATTAAGAGTGGAGCCTTCAAGAGAAGACATTTCTATTACAGCCGCCATGCAGAGCAAGGAGCAGTGTCTTCTTCAAAGAATGAAATTCTCTCATTTAGTTACCACTAACCTGTCCCTCGGAGAAGGCATTGGCACCCCACTCCAGTGCTCTTGCCTGGAAAATCCCATGGACAGAGGAGCCTGGTGGGCTGCAGTCCATGGGGTCACAAAGAGTCGGGCACAGCTGAGCAACTTCACTTTCACTTTTCACTTTCATGCATTGGAGAAGGAAATGGCAATCCACTCCAGTGTTCTTGCCTGGAGAATCCCAGGGAAGGGGAAGCCTGGTGGGCTGCCATCTATGGGGTCGCACAGAGTCAGACACGACTAAAGCGACTTAGTAGCAGCAGCAGCAACCTGTCCCTAAATGAGTCTAATCTACCCCACACAGGTCCAGGAAATCACAAGCTCCCTCTGACTGGGCACTGTCAGTCTTCCAAATGCCTGCTATCGTCCCACCTGGGTGGCCTGAAATCCTTTCACACTCAACAAGTGCGATATTGAATTTGCTATCTTCTAAATCTGAACTTTTTCCTGCATTCTCCATTTCAGTTGGTGGAAAACCATCAACTCATAATGCAAGCTAGAAACCTGGAATTCAAACAAAACTCTTCCCTCTTGCAGGGCTGCTGAGTTTTCCACCCAGGTTATTATCTTTTTTTTTTTTTTACTTCTATCTCAACTACCACAACCATAATTCAGATTCTCATCACCTATCACATAAATTACTATAAGGGTATTTCTCCTGATACAGCTACCAAAAATCTCATCCCATCCTCAACCAACACTGGCTTGAAACCCTTTGATATTTCCATTCAGGATAAAATTTTAACATGTTTCTCTCATCCTTACACATACAAACACACAGGAACACTAAACTGCTTATACTACACTGTGTTATCTTTTTGTTTTTATAATAACTTTGACCATGATAATCTCTCTTCCCATATGCCTTCTTTTTCCACCTTCACCAGATCACTCTGCTTAATTATTTTCTATTCATACTCCAAGACAGGAGAGGCCACCTTATAGGAAGCCTTCCCTGATCTCCACATCCAACTCACAAGATACATTAAGTACACCTCTCTGTTCTTCCCTTGTACCCTGTACTTAATTCCCTTAGTGAGCCTGCTGCATCACTGTGTGATATCCATTGAGGTGTATGTTGGTTTTGTGGGGGGATTTGTTGTGCTGTAACTTGGAAGCAGGATCAAGACTCTGTCTCATTCCACTTTTGTATCCCCAATATACAACACTTTTAGCAGGTTCTTTAAAAATGTTGAATTAACAAACAAGCAAGCTAATTAATTAACCCACGGATCTTTTCCTGATCTTTTTAGTTAAATTCACATGGTAACACCTGTACCTTGAATGGGTCTACCCTGGTAGCAGAACCATTAACAATGAAGAGAGCTAAAACAAAGACATGCAGTGATCAAAGAATTAGGGAGGACTGGTAAACAGACACATCATTTTTTCCATATTGAAAACAAGTTGTTTTTTTTTTTATTTCAGATGCTATAAACTACAAATACAACTGAATCATAAAAATGTCACAGCAACAATTGCTTAGCATTTGCATATCACCTCCTTAGGCAAAACTACATTCTGTCTTCAGAACAATTCTAGGAAGGTAGTCAGTGTCATCCTCATTCCACTGATAAAAATTGAGACTTCAAGAAAGTATTAAGCACATTCCAGTTGAAAAATTAGTTAAAGGCTCAAATCCTACTTTTCTGACTCAGTCCTCTCACTATGTTGCCTCAAAATGGTTTTTATTTTTCAATATAAAAATCAAAACAATCTTAACCTCTGAATTTGACCCTGACTTCATTTTCCTGAAGCTCAGGAGAGCCCGCACTGCTCTACATTTGTGTTGCCATCATAAACCTGGCTGCCCTTCCTTCTCAGGAAGGATGAACACAGCTTCCTCTAGGACCCAGGGACAGGTGCTGCCCTGAAACAGCTTGAGGAGCTGCCTGACCCTCTGCCTGTCCATGGTTGCTTAGAAGCAAGAAAGCAAATTAGTATCCAAACAGTCTCCTTAGATGGAAAGCATAATTCATAGAACAGGTCAAATCCTATCCAACAAATATCACTGAACATAAATCCTCAAGTGATAAAGAGATTCTCAGGCTTCAACCTTGGACTATTTATTAAATGACAACCTTGATGTGACAAAGTTCCAAGCATGTACACATATGCACATGTACACACACACACACACACACACACACACAGAATCCTGTTTTTAGTTACGTTGTATATGTTCTTATTAGCTTTTTAATGTGTTAACTCATTAATTCCCCTAACATGTCTATAAGACATTCTTAATAATTCCATTTATAGCTAAAGAAATTGACACCTGGAAGAGATGCCGTGGCTTGAGTTTACAAGACTACACTGTACACTCAGTGGTGATGAAGACATATTGAGTTAAACTACTTAATCAAATCCACACTTGATCATTTGCCTATGTGTAAGTTACTTGATCTCTCTAGCCTTGATTTCCTCTTTTGTGAAATGGAGTTAAAAATGATAACTTTCATCATATGGCTCTGCTACTATTTAGGACTCCAACTCTGCTTCAAACAGTGGAAGTGGAAGAGTATGTGAGGAGAAAACACATGAGCTCTTTTCGCCTCAGCAGAGGTGACTCACGTCAGTCACCCACTCCCACAAGCAAGAGAGCTGGGAAATATGGTCCAGAGGTGTGCCAAAGAAGGAGAAAGCACAATAGTGAATCCTGATGAAAAACAAGGCAACCCTGCTGTATCTTTTACAGAGCTTTATCGTGACAATTAAATAAGATAGGATGTATAAAGTGCCTAGCATATTATAAGTATTCAATAAACACTGCTGATGCTGCTAAGTCGCTTCGGTCATATCCAACTCTGTGCGACCCCATAGACGGCAGCCCACCAGGCTCCACCATCCCTGGGGTTCTCCAAGCAAGAACACTGGAGTGGGTTGCTATTTCCTTCTCCAATGTATGAAAGTGAAAAGTGAAAGTGAAGTCACTGAGTCATGTCCAACTCTCAGTGACCCCATGGACTGCAGTCTACCAAGTTCCTCCGTCCATGGGATTTTCCAGGCAAGAGTACTGGAGTGGGGTGCCATTGCCTTCTCCCAATAAACACTAGTTATAATAACTATTCTTGCTAGAGCCAAGAAACTCAGAATTCATAATGTCTCATCTACTGCTTTTTTCTTAACCCTCTGAGTATAGTACTTCTTTGAATTTACTGTACTAACTGTGCCCAGCCCTTTCCTTCAGAAAAATTAATGAACTCTAGGGGGATATTGAATGAGTATCATAATTAAAAATACATATAAAAATCAGTTTATAATAATTAGAGTAAGAAACATTCTCTTATTCATTTAATTAACAGATACTTACTAGATATTACAATGAGCCAAATATTGTTTAGTAGCTATCATAAAGACAAAACAGAACTTTTGTGATAGAATTTTCCATTGTTTAATGATAGTTTATACAATGCAGTTGTCATAATATTTGGAGAAGACAGACAACATATCTTGACTGAGAGGGACGTGGCAGGGGAGTCTGAGAATTGGTGCTATATGCACAGCGGTGGCCCAACAAGCTCCCTGAAAGCAAGCCTATCAAACCTCTTGTCCTGACACAGCCAAAACATAAAGACACTATACAAGTCATAGATATCCCATTCCTTACATTCCTTTATAGGGCAAGACCATCAGGCAGCATGTACCCAGTAATAGGACAAGGTTCTACAGTATTGGACCATCCTAAATAAAAAGTAAATCTGACAATGCTAGACCTGCTTACCTTCTTGTTCTCCTCTGAATCAGGCTCTCTTTGCTGATTCTCATGACATTCAGTCCAGGCATCTCTCTAAACAGGTAGGTCCTTCTAGTTCATGCCACCATCATAGGAGAGCTTTAAAAACAAAAGGAGGGAAGGGATGCTATGACAAAGGATTTTCCCAGAGTATTTATTTCTGCTCTCTGATGAGGAATGACACCAAACATTCCATCATTTCTTAAAAATCTGTTCTACAGCTACTACGTACACGGCAAGTTCAAGAAGACACAACCCCTATCCACTAGTAAGGATCATGCTTAAAATATAGCTTAAATTTTTTAATGAACTTCCTCAAAGTTCAAAGTAGAAGCAGAAAGTAAACCTTTAAAACCTACCTTCAATGTGATTGTCCCTATCAGAAATGGCCTGTTCCCCTAAATAGCTCCCTCTCCTAGCCACTGGCAAGGTAAAGATGTCCCACAGAAGGTAGTCATGACAGGATTCCAGCCAACACGTCCTCTCCTACTGTCTTCTCAGGTCCACTTAGCTCTGTCCCAGTGTCTGCACTCTTTCCTGCTTTGTAGAGAGTGCTTTCCACTTCTTTTCACAACCTGTGTAAACTTCAGTCTCAACTTTCTCTTGGATATTGTTTGAATAACATTTTCCCTCCTCACATTTGATTTTCCTGAATATGCATAGAGAACTGGCAGTTGGGACACTCAATAAACCATTGATTTCACTCCACAGTGGGGCCCGTCTCTTTAAAAGCCATGTCACCCAGATCATGATTAGCTAGCTTTCCTTTTCTAAAAGCCAGTCACTCTTGGAGAGAAAACAAAATGTCTTAGAAAGAATTGAAAGGTCTTGCTTCTTGCCATGGCCCCATCATTTGCCAGCTGTGTCAGCCTAGCAGATAAACTCCTTACTCAATAATTTTTTGCCATATCCATAAGTCATTTGAGTATATTTCACATTTTTCTTTAAAATTTAAATAAAGTTAAAGGTTAATAAGTTTAAATTAAAAAGTTTAAATCACCATATAATTGGAAATGTATCATATCCATAATTATCCAAAAGTAAAGTTTCAACTATCAAATTAATTTTATCTATGAATCTCTTAATTATTATATATCACCACCGTTACACACACAACACTTTCAGAAACCTCTCAGATGACTTTTAAAGTCATCTCACCTTTATGATGGGATTTTCCCTGGTGGCTCAATCAGTAATGAGTCTGACCACAATATGGGAGACCCAGGTTTAATCTCTGGGTCGGGAAATCCCGTGGAGAAGGAAATGGCAACCCACTCCAGCATTCTTGCCTGGAGAATTCCATAAACAGAGGAGCCTGGGGGGCTACAGTCTGTGGGGTCACAAAGAGTCAGACACGACTGAGTGACTAACACTTACACTTTTCACCATTATGATAGGGGAATTCTCCCCTGCAGTTATAACATCATGGCAAGTACAGTGATGGTTTGAATGTCTTATGTGGAACTGAATCTGCAGTGAGCCTTGTACTGCAGCTGACATTGAGTGCAGACTGACACCTGACCAGGGCCATCAACATCAAGGTCTTTTTAGACTTACGTCAAAGGGGCATTGAGTTGACATTACTGAAGTTCTTCTCATCTTTCACAGGTAACCCTGGTGTGGTACCTGACCCTGTTGAATGCAGGTGATCCTGTGCTTCGGCCATGAGTCTATTCCTCTTGCACAGAGGTCACTGGGGACACACAGGTACCCACTGTCTGGAGCTGCCTACTCAGTTTGTCATAGCCTTGAGAACGTCCTTTGCAGCTCTCCCAGCTTGGGGAGTGGAAATGATAAGGGTTCTAGCTACTGAGCTCCGAAATTCTCAGCAGGGTTTGTGTGAGGCCATTTCTCATGTGGATTGCCACCAGCCACAGACAGGGTAAGGCAGGCATATTAAGACAGACCCATCTCTAGGAGATAGTTTTCCTCCAAGGGTGAGCTTGGGCTCATCTTCCTGATCATTTTGCACAACTCTCCTTCAACTGCATGACAGTCTACCATGCTTCCACACTACATTCTCCCTCTCTGTCTTCACACAGAGTCATACTTGCATAGTACTCTGTTGGCTCTCCCAACCTTACCCAGCTCCCTCATCTTTCTCTCATTCAGCTGTTTTTCCTAATAAAATTCTTGCGTACTTAATCTCATGTTGTCTGCTTGTTGAATGAGCTGAGCTGTGAATTTCTTATTTTCTAACTGGTTTACTGAATGAGCTAGATGCTAGAGAAATCAAGTTTATTTTTCTCACCACTGTAGCCCTGCATACTTGCCCCATGGTCTCATTTTTCTCCCCATTCATAAAATCTAGGTTAGGTTTTATATCAGTTAGAAATAGGTTTTATTAGGAGAAATAGAACCCTGAAAATGGAGGTAATAAGATAGAAACATATTTATAAAAACCTCATACAAACTTAGTTTGGGGGTGAAATGTGCAGGACTGCTGCTGTAGTTCATGTTCCTCAGGCAGCTGGGTTCCTCCTAACTCACTGTTGCTCTAAACCCAAAGGTGAAACTCCACCTCCATCTTCATGGTCCAGAATGGCTGCTGGAGATCCACATTCCAAGGAGTGGGATAAAGGAAAAACAACGGATGGGAACGCTTAGTGAAGCTTGATATAGGTGCCACACAGCACTAATGTTTCCAGTTCACGGTCCAGAAGGCTGTTTAAGGTAGGTTTTTAGGTAGGGAACAACCTGCCTAGCTGAAAATCCAGGTTTATTATAAAGTAAGGAGGAGAGAAGGGACAGGCAACTGGGAGTCTCCGCCACAGCTTCCTTAGCTCTTTCAGTAATTCCACTGTCCTCCGGTCACAATCAGGGAATAAAAGGCTTTGTCCATTATAATATCAAAACTCCAAACATCCAGTTAAAAATTTCCCCACATGTACTAGAGAGCAGGACGAGGTTAGCCTCTGTGCTGCCCCACCTCCATGCCCCTTGTCCTTTCATTAGGCCACCAGTGGCTCTCCAGCGTCGCAGCGGGAGAGGAAGACAAATGGAAGACAGAAAGTTCCATCACTGGCACAGTTACAAATCCAGCACTGGAATCCTTTGTGCTTACCAGATTCCAGTGCTGATTTGTTCTCTACGGGTGTTTTGTGGTTTCTTCAGACACACCTAAGCCCTGTAGTGTTCTCATCTGCAGTTCCATTATCGCGGCTGTGTCAGAGACTGGCATTCCCCCTGCTTACTATGTAGTGATAGAATTCCAATTATTAAACTGGACACATGACCTCTAGGCATAAGGACCACATTCACCAGATGACAGTGCTTTAATGATGAGAAACTTTTTTACAGCCAGCTTCTGCTTGGATACATAAAGAACTCGGAAGTCATGCTACCTCCCTCACAACAAAAGAAAATCTGAACAAGAGGGAAATAAACAACTTTGCTTAGGTTCATTTCAGAACTGAGGTCATAGGGCAAACCAATGTCCTAGAAACTGGAAAGACAAATAGGCAAACAGAGAACCACAACAGAGAACACACAGAGGTTTCTCTTCTTCGCCCTTAAGGGAAACCACTTTATACAGCCTAACTCATGTGGGGGAAAGAAAATACCCAACTTCAGCCTCTGTCCCAACCTTCCTGTCTCACATAAATAATAAAAATTAAAAGTTGAGATGTATCTATGGTGGTCACAGCCCAGTGATTCTCTCTAAAAGACTAAGAGTGAGTCACAGAGTACAGAATGCTTTCCCTTCTCACAGCTTACCACACATCAACAGGGTTCTTGGGTACTACTAATATTAAATTTCAACTGAAAATTGAAATTTCAACTGAAGAACTTCAAGGTGAAGACTCTTTTTAAGAAAGAGTTCCCAGGGAAATCCAAAAACAACCCTGAAAGCAAAAATAAGGATGCTAAAGAAAAAACGAAGCTTCAGACCCCTAGAGCTGGTAAACAGACCACATATACTATTAATAGAAAGATGAACATAAAGCATCACACTAAAGCACTATTTGTCTCAGTTCCTATCACCCAACACACCATGCTGGCTTTCAACAAAAATTACAAAGTACACTAATGTCTCATAGGCAAGGAAAAACACAATCTTAAGATACAAAGCAAGCAAGAAAACCAAAATACAGATATTTTGGAATTATCAGACTAGCCAAAATAACTATGATTTATATCCTAAGCCTCTATGGAAAAAGTAGACAACATGGAAGAACAGATGTAACATAAGCAGAGAGATGGAAACTCTATGAAGAAAAAATGAAATGCTAGAAATCACAACCAGTGTAACAGAAATGAAGATAAACACTTACTAGCTTCCTTTTTAGCTAGGTGTAACCACATACCAGTGTTCTGACAAATAGAATATGAAAATAACTGATATGTGAAACTTTCAGGTTAGGCTTTGAAAAGACATACTGTCTGTAATAGTCATTAAGATTGTTCACTTATATTCTGCTATAGGATTGTACTTCTGTATTGTTTGATGTTAGGTGTGGTCATGTCATCAGTTCTGGTCAGTAGGTAAGGAACAAAATCTTTTAGCTGCTGATGCAAGACTATCCAGCTTGTCCTTCTCTTCCCACAGGTGCGAGCAATGCTCCAAACAGTGCAGATCCATCCTTTGTTGTTCTTGAATGAGAGTACATGAGGCAGAGTCACTAGTGATCCCTAGTCAACATATCACATAAGCAAAAGTTATGCCACTAATATTTTGAAGATGATGATTACCATAGTATAATCTAACCTAATCCAACTAAGCTCCCTCCTCTTTAACTCTCCATCTTCATCCTAGCTGAAACTCAGACATAATGGTGAGCCACCTTGAATCATGTGAACAAGATCATACAAGAGCAACAAAATGAAAGAAATCTCTGTCTCAAGAATTCTCAGGGTAGGGCTGTAATACCAGCTCAAATTTTTCTATGAAAGAAAAATAAAATTCTCTCTTGTTTAAAACATTTTTTGTTATAGCTAAATATATAGCCTAACCCATGTCTCCTCTAGCCAGTAGCTTACTCTTCCATCTCAAAGAAATCTGGAAAACCCCCTTTGTTACTATAACATTGGAAGTTTTGAAGTTCTGTGTTTTACCATGTATTTATAAACAGATTTGGACACACCACTGCATTAATTATTAGCTCTTAGGAAATGTAAAATGAAAATGATGAATACTATTACCCACATGTATATAACCACAGGGCAAGTTTGATCCCTGCCCTACCTTGGCTTCTGTTGGAAATCCAATATATTTAGAGCTATAAGTTTAAACAATATAACCACTGAAATAACCAATATTACCAATAAGGGGGAAGTCCAAAGCTGGCCAGAAGGGAACTCAGTGTTTATAATGGAAATTGCCCCAGGTGAGGTTAAAAAGCAAGAGATACATACTGCAAAGCCTTTGTGGAACTAGCAAGTGTGCAATCAGATTACAATGTCTTAAGTTAAAAAACTGCCCATTTCTGCAATTAAATAATTTCCCAAACAAAGTCACTTAAACAGTATACACTTGCAAAGTCCTTGTGGAATTGTATCACTTAGGAGGGCATCAGGAAGACTGCAAATTTTCAAGAAAAGAAATCACAACACAAACTGAATTAAACAAACAAATAAAAATAACTCTTTCCTCTGGAAAACTAGATAAGGCTTCAGGAAAAGCTTGATCCAACAGCCAAGACTGACCAAAAACTGGTTTATCAGTCTCCATTTCTGGATGCACTTTCAGGTGTTGGCTACAACCTAAGGCAGTGCCCCCATCCCACCTCCCATCTTGGGATGGTTTCCATAGGACTACATGTCCCTTTATTTGTCTCCATTAAGAAAGAGTATGCCACCGAATCACAACAAAAATCGGGAGTCCCAGTGTGCCTGAACCAGAGTCAGTCATACATCTGTCCCTGAGCAGAACAGATGAGAGCTGAGATACACACTGTATCTTTTTTGGGTGGAGTCAATATCTGCTGAAACATGAGGAAGTGAGAGATATCTGCAGCATAAACTGGCTAGATCCTTTCCCTCCCACACAGGCAACCTGAATGCATTTCTGACTTTTCTTGCAGCTATATGTGATCATGTGACAGAATTGCAGCCAATGGTATGAAAGCTTTGTCCATGACAACCTTCCACATGTGATATTCTCTCTTTTCCCACTTAAATGTTAAAAAATGATTCTAAACATTTAGAGGAGGGCACAGTCAAGAAGATGGAAGGAGTGGAGATTTCCAAATGAGGAAATAGAAGCCACTTTATTAGGACTACCTGCATCACACAATAAAATGAGTGAAAGTATATTTTATACTATTTAGGCACTGAAATTTTACCATTTGTTTACTGCAACAGTAAGCATTACTTTAACTATGATACTACAAAGAATACTAGAGTGATGTTTCTAAGAGTGGGTCAAATGGGTGTAGGACAGCCCAAAATAAGCAATGTCCACTGCAACAATGGTTTTTAAATTTGGGGTTGTCTTTAAATAAAATGGAAGCAATTGTGCTGCCAGAGACATCTGAGTCTATGTGCATTTTCCTTCTTAGAAGAGCATTGTAATGACTTCACCACAAACCAAATAAACAAAGCAGCAATTGCCTCTTCTACTATAATAAGCCTTTGCAAACATGCCCTGCATTTGCACATGGCTTCCTTAATAAATGAATGCTATTTTCTTATGTTCACCAGCAGTCGTATCAAACAAGAGATGCAATTTAAATTTGCTCTGCATCTCAGGGACCCACTCTTCAATACAACTAGCATTATCTAAAATGAAAAATGTCATTTTTGTAAAATCTCTTCCCTTCAATTTTGACATGTAAGCAGAAAGCAAGCAAAAGAAAGCAAAAACAAGAGGCATAGAGAAGGTAGTAGAGAAGAAGCTGTGAAAAAGTTCCAAAGCCAGTGAGAAAGGCAAGTGAGAGTGACTGGTTGAAGCCCAAGTCAATTGCCTCCTATCTGAAGTGAAATATACCCAGAATGGAGTGAGATTAAGTATAAGCAAGTATTCAAAAAAAGAGATCAGAAACAGACATGCCAAACAGACAAGTAAGCCTAGAGAGTTCCATCCTTTATAGCTGGATACATTCTACTTATCTTGCAGGGTTCAGCTGAAATATCACAGCCTTAGGATAGATTTTGAACTGAACTGAACTGAGGATAGATTTGGGTGACAATCCTCTCCTCACCTCCAAGTAGTTATTTGTCCTCTTAAAATAATAACTTTTACGCTTCTCCCAAAGTTCTTCTTTATATTGCAATTAAAGATTTTTCTGTGTAATTATTTAGTGTCTGTATTCCCATCTAGAATGAAAGTTTAATGAAGGCAAAGACCATGCTGACTTCATGTGTATATTTCCAGGGCCTAACACAATGCTTGGCAAGTAGTACGGAGTCATTAATTTGAATGGCTTTCTGGTGAATGTTGGGGCCAAGTGCCTGAGTACATCTTCTTTTCAGTTCAGTCGCTCAGTCATGTCCAACTCTTTGAGACCCCATGAATTGCAGCATGCCAGGCTTCCCTGTCCGTAAGCAACTCCCGGAGTTCACTCAAACTCACATCCATCGAGTCAGTGATGCCATCCAGCCATCTCATCCTCTGTTTTCCCCTTCTCCTCCTGCCCCCAATCCCTCCCAGCATCAGAGTCTTTTTCCAATGAGTCAACTCTTTGCATGAGGTGGCCAAAGTACTGGAGTTTCAGCTTTAGCATCATTCCCTCCAAAGAATACCCATGACTGATCTCCTTCAGAATGGACTGGTTGGATCTCCTTGCAGTCCAAGGGACTCTCAAGAGTCTTCTCCAACACCACAGTTCAAAAGCATCAATTCTTCAGCTCTCAGCTTTCTTCACAGTCCAACTCTCACATCCATACATGACCACAGGAAAAAACCACAGCCTTGACTAGACAGACCTCTGTTGACAGAGTAATGTCTCTGCTTTTGAATATGCTATCTAGGTTGGTCATAACTTTCCTTCCAAGGAGTAAGTGTCTTTTAATTTCATGGCTGCAATCACCATCTGCAGTGATTTGGGGGCCCCAAAAAATAAAGTCTGACACTGTTTCCACTGTTTCCCCATCTATTTCCCATGAAGTGATGGGACCGGATGCCATGATCTTCGTTTTCTGAATGTTGAGCTTTAAGCCAACTTTTTCACTCTCTTCTTTCACTTTGA
>SJYQ01005023.1:14683-55085 GCA_006410935.1 Redunca redunca
GGACTCTCAGGACTCTTCTCCACCACCACTGTACAAAAGCATCAATTCTTTGGCGCTCAACTTTCTTCACAGTCCAACTCTCACATCCATACATGACCACTGGAAAAATCATAGCCTTGACTAGATGGACCTTAGTTGGCAAAGTAATGTCTCTGCTTTTGAATATACTATCTAGGTTGGTCATAACTTTTCTTCCAAGGAGTAAGCTTAATTTCATGGCTGCAGTCACCATCTGCAGTGATTTTGGACCCAAAAAAAAGGGCTCCCAAGATGAGAGGACTTACTAAGGCCAAAAGAAATACTACCTTCCTGATTAAAGAGTTCAATATACAACAGCAAAAGAATTTGCTAATTTAACACCATACCCCAATACTCTTCTACATTAGGTATGTCTGTGCAGTATTGTGTGTGTGTGTGATTTTATGGTCACAGTGAATATTAATAACAGCACAAGTTTATTCCAAGTTTAGACTCCATTCTCAAAAATATTCCTTTAATTACCTTTACAAGTATTAAGTTATATAATCCTACTCAAGCATTGTAAAAGTAGCTATACCAAGTTCAGGATCAGCAACCTTCTTGGGAATCACTCTTTCTGTGTTTAGACATATGGCTCAAGTCACCTGTCTTTCCTTAGAAAATGTCCAAACAAAGCCTGATCCAGTCTGAATGAAAAAACAAATGTTCCTTCCTCAAAGGTCTTCACCAACAGAGCCATCTTCCTGGCAGCCAACTTTCTCCTCATCCTCAATCAAAAAGCATTTTTTAAAAGTGTCTATTCTATGCCAGGGCTTTCCAGGTGGTGCAATGGCAAAGAATTCACCTGCCAATGCTGGAAATACAGGAGACCCAGCCTCGATCCCTGGATCAGGAAGATCCCCTGGAGAAGGAAATGGCAACCCACTCTAGTATTCTTGCCTGGAAAATTCCATAGAGAGAGGAGCCTGGCAGGCTACAGTCCATGAGTTGGACAAAGAGTTGGAATGACTGAGCACACACGTACACATATTCTATACCAAGCCTGTTTTTAATACTTGAGATACCTTCAAGGGACTCACAAGTAAAGATCAGACATGGACACCAAAATTGCGCTAAAATGGCATGGTTCCCAGGATAAACGTTAGTGCAGGATACAGTTGTAACCCCATGGAAGTGAAAATCGCTCCATCGTGTCCAACTCTTTTCAAGCCCATGGACTATACAGTCCATGAAATTCTCCAGGACAGAATACTGCAGTGGGTATTCTGGAGAATACTGGAGAAGGGTAGCCTTTCCCTTCTCCAGGGGATCTTCCCAACCCAAGGATTGAACCCAGGTCTCCCATATTGCAGGCGGATTCTTTACCAGCTAAGCCACAAAGGAAGCCTGTAGCCCCAAGGAGGAAGTGGCCTATTCTACATGGGGAATAGTGGCTCTCAAAACATTTGGAAAGTTTGTGATAAATGAGCTAAATCCAGAAAGAGAAGTGAGTATTGCTTCCCTACTGTAAAACAAAATGGGTGGAGGAGACTGACAGTTTACTATAGAATGTTTAAGGTCCACATTAGCAGAGGTACCTATTACCAGAAACTTGAGACCTACATATAGAGCTCTGCAGCAGGTCGTTTCCCTGAAAACACATCTAGGAACCCTTCTTTCTATTAAGTAATACTCAGGTACCCATCATCTGTAAGAAATTCTGACCCATTAGTAATTGTGAAAAGGATGACTGGGCAGAATGTCTCCTAATCTCCTAATCTTCAAGTAAGTTTGGCACCAGAAATTGGCAACAGATATAACAGGTGTGGCAAACAAGGAAAAAGGTCTATGAGGTTGGCAAAAGCCTCAAGGAGATATAATAATAACAATAATAACAGTCTAAAATTGATCTAATGCATACTGTGTGTTATGAGAATTTCCTATTATTTATATGAATCAACTAATTTAATCCTCAGTCCCATGTGCTAGGATTATCCCCACTTGACAGATGAGAAAGCCAAGGCAGAGAGATGTTAACCAACTTGCCCAAGGTCACAGAGCTAACAAATAGGTGATCTCAACAGGAGGCAAACCCAGAAGGTCTCAGCGAAAAGTTCATGCTGGACATCTCTTTGCTTAATACCTCAAAACCAATAGGGCTGTCAAGTCAGTTTGGCAGGAGCCAGAGTCCAGAAGGATGATTAGTAAACTCTGACCCTGGAGCACAGATCACAAGGTATGTGCTGGGTACTAGCCTCCCTGCAGGGCCACAAGTCAGGGGTCTGCTGCTAATGGAAAAGCAAAGATGGTACAGTATTTCACTGACCCTAGGCATACTTTCTCAGAAGCCTTAAATCAGTGAAGGAAATAGTTTCCCTGAATTAGTATTAATACAATAGCAGTCTCTTTCACCTAACCAATTAAAAAGAAATTGCAGAGTCTTGTAGAAATAGCCTCCTCCCAGTTATCACTTCCACAACTCACAGGGCCCAGAAGCTTCCATTTCATGTCTCTTCCATGTATTTAAACTCATGATCTTGATATTAATTCTTCCAAAATGACATTTTATCGTGAAGACTATCTCCATTTAACTTCCTGTGTCAATATTAACGATGGCATTTGTGTGTTTATTAGGTAAAAATTGGGTCCTGACAATCACACAGTCAATTCCAGGGCCCACAAGCTAATGCATCAGGACTCCTCAATTGCTTTTTTAATTTCTTCTGTTGACACTGACCCTGTGTGAGGTTATTTATAAAAATCTTTATGAATACAATTTATGACTTAATTTTAACAAGTATTAGATAGATGTTATCACTGAGTCCATGACCTGAGGTAGCAAAGATTCTTATCAGATAGCATCAAGATTCATTTAAATTTCTCATTTGTAATTCCTGTTCTATTTTCCCAGCAGCACTAAGGGTCAAATATAAATGAAATGAGAAGTGTCTTTCACATTAACTATTCTTTATTGATTCCTTGGAGCAGAAATGTAGATCTTTCTAAAGCAATTGAAATGTTGGAAAACCAAAACACCTAAAAGAAGACAAAGAATACTTTCATGTGTACCTACAGCAATTGTACATAAAAGAGATATTTTTTCTAATTTTTGTGATAAATATGTCCTACATCACAGTATTCCTAAATTGGCATTTTAATATGAACAATAGGAACACCATTTTTTAAATTAGAGAGTTCTTAATAAAATACTCATTCAAGGTTTTCAAACTGACCACCCACAGGATAAATAGCTTGGCCTATACAGAGTTTTTAAAATATGAGTTGTTACAAAAAGCCTTGATTTCTAACTTCTTCTGAAAAGTCAAAAGACCTGGCAACACTGTGCCTTTACCTTCCCATGGCAGTAGAGTCCCGCTGTGCCTTCTCCAGCGGTCATAGTCCCATTGCTCATTCTGCCTTATACCTAATCCTTCACTCATTTATACTGTTTGCCTGATCCATGAAGGCTTCTGAGTTGCCCACTCCTCTTCTTGCTCAATTACTTCATTATACAGATAAGGAAAATGGGAACCAAAGAGATTAAATAATATGCCCACGCAAAGACAATATCTAGGTCCCAGTCTTCTAATCCTTGCTGCTGCTGCTGCTGTCACTGCTGTCATGTCTGACTCTGTGCGACCCCATAGACGGCAGCCCACCAGGCTCCCCTGTCCCTGGGATCCTCCAGGCAAGAACACTGGAGTGGGTTGCCATTTCCTTCTCCAATGCATGAAAATGAAAAGTGAAAGTGAAGTCGCTCAGTCGTGTCCGACTCTTAGCAACTTCATGGACTTCAGCCCACCAGGCTCCTCTGTCCATGGGATTTTCCAGGCAAGAGTACTGGAGCAGGGTGCCATTACCTTCTCCACTAATCCATGCTACATTACCTATTTTCTTATTGCAAATTTTACCCTTAACAATATCTATAGGACATATAGACACATACTATTTAACACCCCACTAAGTGCAATGAATAGGTAAATATTATTGTGCCTCTGCCTCTGCCACAGACAATTGTAATAACTAACATCTAATTTACTGATCCTAATGGGATGTTTTACACTTACAGATCTGTCATCAGAAACAAATAAGAGCTGTGAGGATTGCCTAGAATGATAAGATGCAATGTCACATTGCATTGATTTACATCTGATGCCTACAGTAGTGATTCCTCAATAATCTAAACACAAGTATCACTGAGCCCAGGAAACTGAACATGGTCTTAAACTAAGAAGCATCTCCGATTGTAAGCACCTATGATGGTCCAATAAACCACATCTCCTGATATGCTTGCTCTTAAGTAATTCTCCTCCACTTGAGGGAGGGTTCAACTTAACAACTCACTTCTAATGAATAGACTATAGCAGAAATTGTCTTGGGGTGCTCTCATTTGCTTGCTCTTACACTGCTTGCCAGACTATCATGTTGTGAAGCAACTCCGTGAAGAGAGCCATGTGGTGAAAGACGGCAGCTTGCCAACAACCACACAAGTAAGCTGGAAGCAGAATCTCCTCCCAGTCTATACCCTAGATGAGAGCACAACGCCAATCAAAAGCTTGACTGCGATCTCATGAGAAATCTTGAGCCAGAAGTATTCAATAAACCTTTCCCAGATTTCTGACCTGAAGAAACAATGAAATAATAAATGGTTGATATTTTAAGCCATTAAGTTTTGGGGTAATTTTTTACATGGCAACAGTCAAACAATATGGACTATTTAACCATAGATACAGATCGTAGATTCCTGAATTCCCCATTGTTCTGAGCCCCTTAAATTTTTACCACGTATTGCAAATAATATATACATGTGTGTGAGTGTTTGTATATATACATATATATACACATGTGTATAGATATACATCTATATACACATATTTGTGTGTATAAATGTATATATACACACATATACATATATGTAGATAGATGTTTCAGAAATGTGGAATGACATACTGATTAAAAACACATGTATAAGAAAATAGAACTGTATTCAAATTCTGGCTATGACATTTATTAGCTAGATGACCTCAGAAAGATACTCAGCCTTGATTTTCTCAACTGAAAAATGAGTTTAGCCTTCTCATTGCATTTGACATGACTCTACAGATCAGTTCCAGTAGCCTCAAACCAAAGAGCAATCAGAAGGTCATCCATGCATGCCTAAAAACCTAGGCTTTATGGTAGATCTCTCAGCCCATCCGAACTTCCTCAGGAAGTATACCCAAAGTCACAATCTCTCCTGGGCATGGGGTCCTTGCTGGGGCTCTTAGGTGTCTGGTAGCCCAAAGCACAAGTATGGTATTGTTTCTCAAGCCCAGCACTTACCGAGCCCCTTCTATTTGTTTTCCAGCCCTCCAGTGAGAGCACATGAAGTTATTTTTACAGTCAGAGTAGCTGACACAGGAAATGAATTTTGTGTGACCTTCATTCCCTCTGACTTCCTATAAGATCTAGACTATTTTCCCAATGTTTATGGATATCAGATTGACCCATCTGTGAAATGATGTTCATAGACACTTTCTTTTTAAAGATGATATGTGATATATAACCAAACACCATGTACTCTTCAGGGGACAATAATGGGCTGACTCTTTGATCATAAGATTTTTACACAATTCAAGATGAATAGAGGAAAACTGCTTCTGAGTAAAGTACTTAATTTTGGCAAAGTTCAAGATTTTTAAACCATCATCCTACAGATTATGACTTTTCTCTGCATTTTCACAATTAATATCTTTGGCTTACTCACTCCCTTGAAGGAGAAAGGAATCTTCACAGAGCAGTTCCACAGGGTTATTTATGGATATAAAAATTTGCCATCTGAGGTCGGCAATAGCTCTAAGAGTCCAGAATGTTTGTGTGGGTGACTGTGGTTGTTTTACACTGTCATCAAACTCAAAAAAGTATGCCTGAACAATTATTCACAATTTGATTAAACTTACTTAGAACCTATTTAAATTTGCTCCTTCGTTTAACAAAGTTTTATTGGATATGCTCTGTGCCAGGTGCCACACTAAGCACAAAAGATAAGTGAGATGTCACATTTATCCTCAAGTGTATTATAATCAGTGGCAGAGACATACATTTCAAAAAAGAAGAATTCAACTTATTAAGAATCAGGTCAGCATTCTAACATACTACAGGAGCACTGGTTATTGAAAGCAGGAAGGAAATGCTGCCTGGAGAGTTAGTGAAACAAATCTGGTGAGAGAGTGTTAATTAAGGAATGAGAAGGGATGAATAGAGGAATGAGAAGTTGACAGATCTCCAGGTTCAATCATAAATCATACAAACAAAGGCAAGGAGGCATGGAGGGTGTGAAGTGTTTGTAGAGACTCAATAATATAGAATTTAAAGTGCATGAAGAGTATAGTGAGAAATAAGAATGGAATGGAAATGTGAGCCCAGATTAGGAAAAACATCCAGACATGAAGAACAAAGATACAAGCTAGGGCAGCAGCCGTTAAAATGAAAAGGAGGTCAACAGATGTAAGAATGACAGCCAACTTAGAAAAGACACGACACAATTAAGAAACTAGCTGGACACATGTGTATGATTTTACTTGGGGAATTTTGTTTTGTTTGAAGAAAAAAGTTGAAATAAAAGACATAAAGATAATATGATAATTAAAAATAAGAGATCTAGCAAAAAGGGGGTTAATCTTGGAGGACATAAAAGGATGGTTGAGAAGTGTTCCATTTGAGGAGTCAGTGGGATATAGAGGGTTTAGGACAACTGAAAGCCTGGAGGTTAATGAGGGAATAAAGGGAAAGGAATTAAGGTAATTACTTTAAAAAGTAAATTACAGATAGTATAATAGAAGATCTAATGCTGATATATATACATCTTTAGTAGGCTTTGCAGTGAACTCGATCTTGAAAAGTCATTGCCTCTAAATACTACAACAGGGAGAAACTAACTTTTTCAAACACAGATAGTAAGTATTTTTAAGCCTGCATTGGTCTCTGTTCCAACTATCCAATCTGCCATTGTAATGCAATAGCAGTAATGACAATACACAAACAGGCATGGCTGTATTCCAATAAAACTTCACTTTAAAACACAGGTGTCCAGTCTGCCAGCAGTCATTTACCAACCCTGTAGCAGAATGCTTTATGATTCCACTTTATTCAATACAGATTTACTGAACCCCTAATTTTTACTGCTAATGTAAACCAAAAAGGAAAAAAAAAGAATAACAACCACTTATAGGGTACTTGTTATATTTCAGATACTTCACTAAGCATGTTTAATACATATGCTAGCACCTCTAACACAAAAGTAAAAGGTAGATAGTACTGTCTCCTTTTATAAGTGAAGAAGTTAAAAATCATTGAGATGAATTTGTTCAAGGCCACAGGTAAACAGTGAAACTGGAGTTTAAAAGGCAAGATAGGACTTTCCCTTCAGGCAGTATACTACACTAAATATTCTGAAAACCCTTCCCACCAAAAACTATATCGGTATTAGATGAATTACAACAAATATGGTCTCAAAAGAAAACAAGGCAATTTCACAAAGACCAAAAAATTTATCCCTATACTGTAAAGGGGGTGGTACTGTGAGGGTGCTCAGTTGTGGCTGACTCTTTGTGACCCCATGGACTACAGCCTGCCAGACTCCTCTGTCCATGGGATTTTCCAGGCAAGAATACTAGAGTAGGTTACCATTTTCTCCTCCCGGGCATCTTCCTAACCCAGGGATTGAACCCACATCTCCTGCATTACAGGTGGATTCTTTACCACTGAGCCATCAGGGAAGCCAAAAGGAGTGGTAAGCAAATGCAAAAGTTGGGCTTTCTGACTGGCAAAGGTAATAGAGGGAACCTAGTAAAACCAGGACTAACGGTCACATAGAGAAGGAAACTTATGCCTATGAATAAACCCAAAGCAGGACTTGTGATGACTGTGAAGGGGCACCATCCTCAGTAGAAAGGTCAGAGTAGGAAAACGAAATTGTCATCTCTTGCCAGAGGGAGGGGAAAAAATATCTCACTCTATCTTATCTTCAGGTGGATCTTTTATCATGACGAAATGTTCCCTTTATCTCTGACAATACTGTGAGGTTGAAATCTTTGTCTGATATTGATAAGGCCACATTCATTTTCTTATGCTTACAGTTTTCATGCTCTATCTGTTTAAATCCTTTTACTTTGAACTATATTTATATATTTATAAATCATCAGAATTAAAGATCACAAGATGAATGGATATAATTCATAAAAAGATGAACTTAAAATATCTAATTAGTGTTCTCAGAGAAACTAAAAAACACACAAAAATAAAGACTATTATTAAAAAAAGAAGGAATTAAACAAATAGAAATATATATTAAAACTTAAAGGCAATGAGTCTACCAGTATATATCGTAAAAAATAAATAAATAAATAAATGTGTAGATTATCTTGTTCATCTTTTGCTATGCAACAAACAACTCTTAAACCTCAGTGATTTACAACAAACATGTATTCTTGCCTATGTTACATGAGGGATGCAGCATGGCTAAGCAAGTCTTCCACTCAGGTGGCTAAGCCCAGATTCATGTTTATAAAAAATAGAAAGAAAACAACATAGACATAAAGGAAATCAACTCATGAAACTTAAAGTTAGACTAANGAATAAGTCCAGGATACATAAAAATTTAATATATGACAAATATAGATTTTAATTCAATGGAGATAAGTAGTTTGTAACAAATTAAACTTACAAAGAAGATAGGTCAAAAATATTGCAAGAATATCTAGAAAACTACACGGTCAAATTAAGAGCAATGGAAAACTCTTAATCAAGATTTAAAAGCAATAAAATAGTTTAAAAAGAAAAAAGAGACAGAGGTAACTGGCACCAATGCCCTCCCAAAGCTTCTCCCACCCTAGGGGCCCAACCCCACCCCACCAAGCTGGCCTCAGCAGGCACCAGTGCCCCTTCAAAGCATCTCCCTCTTCAGGAGGTCAGCCCCACACATCACCATGCCCATAGCAGTCACTACCAGACTCTCTAGCCAGCCAGGGCAGGAGTCAACTCTGCCCACCAGCGTGTCCATAGCAGTCACAGCCATTCCTCCATAGTAGCCAGCCTGGGACCAAGCCTGCCGCCAGTACATCTGCAGCAGTCAGTGCTCAACAACAACAGGAGGATACACACAGCCACAGACCATATCCCTGGAGCATCTGGCTCTGGTGACCAGGGCTATTGCACCCGTGGGTTCTGCAGGACCCCTTCTATATAAGGCCGCTCTTTTAAGACCATGAGACAAAGCTGATATACCTACTTTACAGAAACAAGCACAGACAGGAAAAATAAGGAAATAAAGGAATATCTTCCAAATGAACAAACAAGACAAAAGCCTCATAAAAGAACTACATGAAATGGAAATAAGCAATTTACCTGATATAGAGTTCAAAATAATAGTCATAAATAAGCCTGTCGAACTTAGGAAAAGAATGAACTCAGTGAGAACTTCAACAAACTTCAACAAAGAGATAGAAAATGTAAAAAAGACTCAATCAGAATTGAATAATACAATAAGTGAATGAAAATAACACTAGAGGGAATAAACAGCAGGACAGAAGACTCAAAATCAGCTGCAAAAAAAAAAATGCAAAAAAACACAAACATATGTTGGCTAAACAGCACACTATTAAACAACTAATGGGTCAACAGAGAAAACAAAGAGAAAATGAAAAAAGTCTTGAGATAAATGGAAATGGAAACACAAAGTTCCAAAGTCTAAAGGACATAGAAAAAGAACTTCTAAGAGGGAAGTTTATAGCAATACAGACCTATTTCAGAAAACAGTAACAACTCAAATAAACAATCTAACCTTAAACTGACAAAAACTGGAAAAAGAAGAAGTAACAACATTCCAAGTTAATGGAAGAAAAGAAATAATAAAGAGCAGAGTAGAAATTAAATAAAAACTAAAAGCCAATAGATCAATGAAACTGAGAGCTGTTTCCCTAAAAAGATAAACAAATTAATCAACCTTTTTAGTCAAATTAATTAAGAAAAAAAGAGAGAGGGCCAAATAAATCAGATATTAAAGAGAAGTTACAAATGACAACACAGAAATACAAAGTATAATAAGAGATAATACAAACCATTTGTAGTAGTTTTGTTGTTGTTCAGTTGCCCAATCGTGTTCGACTCTTTGCAACTCCATGGACTGCAGCACATCAGGCCTCTCAGTCCCTCATTATCTCTCAGAGTTTGCCCAAGTTCATGTCCATTGCATCGATGCTGTCCAGCCATCTCATCCTCTGATGCCCTCCTCCTCTTTTGCCCTCTATCTTTGCCAGCATCAAGGACTTTTCCAAAGAGTCAGCTGTTCACATCAGTTCAGTTCAGTTCAGTCGCTCAGTCGCGGCCAACTCTTTGTGACCCCATGAATTGCAGCACTCCATGTCTCCCTGTCCATCACCAACTCCCGCAGTTCACCCAAGCTCATGTCCATCGAGTCAGTGATGCCATCCAACCATCTCATCCTCTGTCGTCCCCTTCTCCTCCTGCCCTCAATCCCTCCCAGCATCAGGGTCTTTTCCAGTGAGTCAACTCTTCACATCAGGTGGCCAAAGTATTGGAGTTTCAGCTTTAGCATCAGTCCTTCCAATGAACAGGACTGATCTCCTTCAGGATGGATGGTTGCATCTCCTTGCAGTCCAAGGGACCCTCAAGAGTCTTCTGCAACACCACAGTTCAAAAGCATTAATTCTTCAGTGCTCAGCTTTCTTCACAGTCCAACTCTCACATCCATACATGACCACTGGAAAAACCATAGCCTTGACTAGAGGGACCTTTGTTGGCAAAGTAATGTCTCTGCTTTTGAATATGCCATCTAGGTAGGTCATAACTTTCCTTCCAAGGAGTAAGTGTCTTTTAATTTCATGGCTGCAGTCACCATCTGCAGTGATTTTGGAGCCCCCAAAAATAAAGTCGGACACTGTTTCCAATTTCCCCATCTTTTTCCCATGAAGTGATGGGACCAGATGCCATGATCTTAGTTTCTTGAATGTTGAGCTTCAAGCCAACTTTTTTACTCTCCTCTTTCACTTTCATCAAGAGGATTTTTAGTTCCTCTTCACTTTCTGCCATAAGGGTGGTATCATCTGCATATCTGAGGTTATTGATATTTCTCCCAATCTTGATTCCAGCTTGTGCATCAGATGACCAAAATACTGAAGTTTCAACATTAGTCCTTCAAATGAACATTCAGGGTTGATCTCCCTTAAGACTGACTGGTTTGATCTCCTTGCTGTCCAAGGGAATTTCAGGAGTCTTCTCCAGTACCACAGTTTGAAGGCATCAGTTCTTTAGTGTTCTGCCTTCTTTACGGTCCATCTAGCTCTCACAACCATATGTGACCACTGGGAAGACCCTAGCCTTGACTATACAGACGTTTGTCAGCAGGGTAACATCTCTGCTTTTCAACACACTGTCTAGATTTGTCATCACTTTCCTGCCAAGAAGCAATCATCCTGTGATTTCATGGCTACAGTCACCATCTGCAGTGATCTTAGAGCCCAAGAAGAGGAAATCTGTCACCACTTCCACCTTTTCCCCTTCTATTTCTGTGCAGTAATGCGACTGGATGCCATGATCTTAGTTTTTTTAATATTTAGTTTTAAGCTGGCTCTTTCACTCTCCTCCTTCACCCTCATCAAGTGGCTGTTTAGTTCCTCTTCGCTTTCTGCCATTAGAGTGGTATCACCCACACATCTGAAGTTGATGTTTCTCCCGCCTATTTCGATTCCAGCTTATAACTCATCCAGCCTGGCATTTCTCCTGATGTGCTCAGTGTATAGGTTAAACAAACAGGGTGACAGCAGACAGCCCTGTCGTACTCCTTTCTCAATCTGGAACCAATCAGTTGTTCCATACAGGGTTCTAACTGTTGCTTCTTGACCCACATACAGGTTTCTCAAGAGACAGGTAAGACAAACAATTAAGTGCCAATATATTAGACAACTTTGAAAAACCTGGATAAATTCCTGGAAACATGTAATTTCTCAAGACTGAATCAGGAAGAAACAGAAAATATGAGCAGACTGATCAATAGTAATGAAATTGAACCAGTAATCAAAAAACTCCAATAAACAAAAGTGCAGGACCATATAACTTTATGGGTGAATTATATCAAACATTTAAAGAGGAATTAACCCCTATCCTCTCAAACTATTTCAAAAAAGAAACTGAAGGTGAAGGGATACTCCCAAACTCATTCTACAAGGCCAGAATTACCTTACTGCCAAAACCAGGTAAAGACACTACAAAATAAGAAAATTACAGGACAATGTCACTGAGGAACATACATGCAAAAATCCTCAACACAACATTAGCAAATGAATTCAACAATAGATTACATATACCATGACCAAGTGAGACTCATGCCAGGAATGCAAGGATGATTCAATACCTGCAAATCAATCAATATAAAATACCACATTAACAAAACAAAGAATAAAAATCATATGATAATCTCAATAAATACAGTTAAAAATTTTGACAAAACTCAACATTCACTCATGATAAAACAAAAACTGTCCAGAAAGTGGGCATAGAGAGAACTTACATCAACATAATAAAAGCCATATATGACAAGTCCACAGCTAACATCATACGCAACAGTGAAAAGCTGAAAGTGTTTCCTCTAAGATCAGGAAAATGACAAAGATGTCCACTCTCACCACTTTTATTCAACATGGTTTTGGAAGTCCTAGTCACAGCAATTAGAGAAGGAAAAGAAATAAAACTAATCCAAATTAGAAAGAATTAAAATTGTCACTGTTTGCAGATGACATGATAGTATACATAGAAAATCCTAAAGATACTACTAGAAAATGATTAGAGGTCATCAATGAATTTGGTAAAGTCACAGGATACAAAATAAATGCACAGAAATCTGTTGCATTTTTATATACTAACAATGAAAGATCAGGAAGAGAAATTAAGGAAACAATCTCATTTACCACTGCACAAAATAGAAAACACCTGGGAATAAACTTACCTAAGGAGACAAAAGACCTGTACTCCAAAAACTATTAAGTACAATAGTTACTTTTGGTGATAACATGAAGGAGATCATGCTTTATTAAAAGTGTTGTTTCATGAAATGTTACCATTTTTTGGAAAGCAAGCTGACAATATCTGTTAAAATTTTAAATTAACATATCCTATGCCCAGAAATGCATAACTATATATGTAGAAGGATGCCTTCTGCAGTTTTGTTTGTAATGGCAAAAGCTGAAATCAAATGCACATTAATAAGGGAATAATTGAATAAATTATGGTGCATTCACATCCTAGAATATTATGTAGCAATCAAGAAAAATGGAAGGAAAAACCTATATCATTTGGTTTGGAGAATTTTTATGAAGTAATATTGGTGTGGCTGGATTGAACTGTGTGATATTGAGAAGTGAGGCTGGAGAAACACGAGACAATAAGACAAAAAGTGCTCCTTATTTCATGTAAATAAATTTGAAGACTGCAAACAAAAAAAAAAGAATAATAACAATGAAAGGTAAGCCATATAAAAACCTATGCAACTGCAATTAATCTAAGGCATCTTAGATTAATGGGATCTTACCTTCCCATTTTTTCCTTATGCTTTCCTCAATTTGTTTTACATTTTCTAAGAGGAGGAGCCTACTGCAGAAAAATAAACATATTAAGAGACAAGGTACAACTACGTGATGTTGCAGTAGAGTGATTATTGTACTGAGACCCTAAAATAAAACGTGAACAAATCAGCCTTATGTGCTATAGAAGAAACTATTTTCCAAATATGTTCCACTGTTCTTTTGGTAATTTGATTGTGATGACAGGTCGGTCAGGCTATAATTGGTTTTAATTAGCCTCCCTAATGCCACAATATTCTTTACCTACATACAAACTGTCAAAATGCAGGATGAAAAGAGGGCAAGGGAGAAGGAGGGAGGAGAGAGCTTGGTTCATTTTCCACCTTTTTCAAAATGCCAGATAAATTGTTTTCAACCTGTCTTACAGGCAAATGCCCCACTTTCCAGTATAAATGAGGGGAAATATGTCACCATGGCAGCTCTTAGGAAGAAATGGCTGGTCCCTCAGCAACAGACAAAAAAGTCAAGTCTGCTTTTGTGCATATAATGCATTGTTTCCAGGGTCCAGGGGGGAGAAAAACCTTTACATCTGTACCCGTTTCTTCTGGTAAAACACTATTTTAGGAAATGCTAGAAACCAAGGAAATTTCATACAAATCAAGGAAATACATCTAAAGATGCAAATATTTTTGTATTACCAAGCACTCATGGGCTATGTCTAAATGTGTGTTATATAGCCCACAAAACAGTATTTCCTGATTGACTTTAAAATAGTTCTGTACATACTGACATTTTATCCAAAACATAACATTATTTTTAAAATTCAAGACTCGTCAGTCATACTGAGTCATTTCAGGAACCCCTACCTCTGGGAAGCCACTGTCACTCTCAGCAGAGTCTGAAGCAGAAGTCACCTGGGAAGCTGACCTACAAGGTACTTTCCATCATTAAGAGTCCAGGATACTCCATTTCCTTTTTTAAATGATGAGAGGGCTCAGTCAGGATCAACCCCAGGATTAGTCTACCTCAAGCACCACACCTCTTTCTTCCTCCCACATAACTATTAATACTCAACGCATGGTCATAGCTTACTCAACTCAGCTACAGATGGCAAACAGAGACATCTTGCCAGGGACACTCCCATCCTCCACTCCCCTTAGACTTCTAATAAAGACACGAGTTGTGAATACGTGGAGTTGGAGCCATCACTATTCCCCCAGCTCTACTCTCAGTCCTGAGAACCCCATCAGAGAAGACTGGTTTTTTCAGACCCTCATCCTCAACATAACTTTTGGCCTTCAGGGATAGAAGAGAGATCACATCATTTTGGCTTCTTTAGTATCTCAGACTATAAACAGTCTGTCTGCAATGCAGGAGACCCAAATTCAATCCCTGGGTTGGAAAGATCCCCTGGAAAAGGGAATGGCAATCTACTCTAGTATTCTTGCCTGGAGAATTCCATGGACAGAGTAGCCTGGTAAATTACAGTCCATGGGGTCACAAAGAATCAGACACGACTGAATGACTAACACACACACACAAGTCATTTAGTCCAATGATCCTTTGGATACTGAACATAAACTTAAATTTATGAGCCTCCAGGTGTACTGAATTGATGCAACCTCTTTCTCTTTTGTAAAAACTAATTATTTCAATGGTGGTCTTCCTTAATGTGCAGTGGAACTCTGCCACTCTATTCAATACTTATTTCAAAACTTCCACAAAAATCTATTCAAGACAAAGCTTCTCAACGCCTTGACTACCTCAACTTCTTCCATTAATCCCGCTTCTATTCCTTGGATAACACAGACTAAGATTAATCTGTCTTTCAAATGACAGCCTTTGTAGACTTATGCATTTCCCCATATCCTGACAAATATAAACAAAGTCTCTCTTTGCAGCAAACATCCCAATTCCTCAAAAAATCTCTTTCCATCAATGGTTACAAAGGGCTTCACCATCCTTTCTACTCTCCTGTAAATATTCTCAAGATAATCCATGTTCATCCATGGCATCCAAAACTGAATATAATACTCTAGAAGAGGACTGAGCAGCTCAAGGCAGAATAGCAACATCTTCTGGTTCATTTTAAATGTTATATCTCCAATACTGCTACCAAAGGTCATGTCATCTTTGTAGAAACTACATAACATCATAGAGTTTATGTTCAGCTAAACTATGTAAGATACGCTTTATGTGTACTAGGAAATGATACCTCCTTGATTCAACAATATGCAGTTAAATGTGGAACTGGAGCCGATTATACAGAGTGAAGTAAGCCACAAAGAGAAACACCAATACAGTATACTAACGCATATATATGGAATTTAGAAAGATGGTGATGATGACCCTGTATGTGAGACAACAAAACAGACTTAGATGTGTAGAGCGGATTTTTGGACTCTGGGGGAGAGGGAGAGGGTGGGATGAGATGGGAGAATGGCATTGAAACATGTATACTATCATGTAAGAAACGAATTGCCAGTCTATGTCCGATGCAGGATGCAGGATGCTTGGGGCTGGTGCACGGGGATGACCCAGAGAGATGTTATAGGGTGGGAGGTGGGAGGGGGTTTATGTTTGGGAACGCATGTACACCCGTGGTGGATTCATGTCAATGTATGGCAGAACCAATACAGTATTGTAAAGTAAAATAAAGTTAATATAAAAATTTAAAAAAAAATTTGGAAACTTCAATGTATGGTATAATTTACCCAGATTCTATTTTAACCTTCTCAGGTGTGGCCCATTCTCTGACTCTAACCCTTCCAGACCATATTCACAACCAAGAATCCCTTCTACGCACTACCATCCAGGTTAGCTAGCCTATCTTAAAGCTGAATTCACAATCTCTACACCCGTGGTGGATTCACGTCAACATATGGCAAAACCAATACAGTACTGTAGAGTAAAATAAAGTAAAAATAAAAATTAAAAGCACCTCTTTGTTGCAGACATTTTGAACAGATAACTTTTTAGTACATTTCTCCTCTCCTGTTCCTTATCTCAATGAATGGCATCACCAACAATCTCCTCAATTCTCCAAGTTAATAATCTACGAGGAATCTTTTGCTCCCTCTCTCCCCACATCCTATCGGTCCAAGTCCTGCTGAGGTTACCTCCTAAAAATATCTCCTGGACTTGTCAATTTGCTTCATTTTCACTGCCACTTTCCTTTTCAGACCAAAGTCTTCCCTTCACCAAATACTAAAAACAGCTTTTTCCTCTTCTCTCACTTGCCCCCTATAATTAAAATCTAATTTCTCTCCACTGCTTAAAATCCTTCCACAGTCCCTTTTTGACCTAAATCACTAAACTGCTCATAAGGCCCCTGATTTCCTCTCCCTTCTTAATCATCACTATTTGCATGTATCAGAATTCTGTATTCATCACAGCTCTTGCCTGAGAAATGTAGGCCCATGCTGCCCCTGCTGCGTTGAACATTCTCCAGCCCCACTTCTTCAGCCAAACGTTGCAGCTCCACTTGACTCTTTTTCTGTAAGAAGCCTCCAATGACTACATCCTCAAGAATGGGCCAGATGCTCTCCCCATGTGCCCTGCTGGCAGATCTGTCTCATGTTATAGTAACTGTTTACACTCACCCCAGTCTCTTCCCTCCTATTCATATCTCTTATCACAATGATTTGCATTCTTCACTCTTACATGGACCCCTGTGATTACATTGAATTCCATTTGAATATTGAGAGTAATCTCTCCATCTCAAGATCTTTACACAAATGAAAAATCCTTTTTACCATGTAAGATAATATATTCACAGCTTCTGGAGTTTAGGACATGGACATTTTGGGGGGTAAGAGGGGGATGTCACTATTCAGCCTACTATGAGGTTAGAATTGAGAAGCAAAAGGGGAAGATCATTCTCAGGTAAAGGAACAGCATTGTGCAATGGCTCTGAGATGAGGAGTACAGTACACTGAGATCCTGAAAGACAGTAATGTAGGTAAAATCCACAAAGCCAAAGAAAAGATGCTGTGAGATATAAAAATGGACCAGATGGTATAGAGGCTTGTTAGTCATGTTGAAAACACCAGCTCCAGTCCTAACAATGATGGGAAGCCACTGGAGGCCACCAAGCACTGGAAGTGATATCATCAGATTTGTATTTTTTAGAAGATCATTCTAGCTTCAGTGTAAAGAATAGGCTGGAGATGCCAATGGCGGCAGTAGAGGGAAACTTCATTTACATTTCTGAAAAACATCTGAGAACATACTTTCATCATTCTAAGCATCTTATGTGCAGTATTATTATTAATAATATACTACAGATGGTGATTGCAGCTGTGAAATTAAAAGATGCTTACTCCTTGGAAGGAAAGTTATGACCAACATAGACAGCATCTTAAAAAGCAGAGACTACTTTGTCAACAAAGGTCCGTCTAGTCAAGGCTATGTTTTTTCCAGTGGTCATGCATGGATGTGAGTGTTGGCCTATAAATAAAGCTGAGCACCGAAGAATTGATGCTTTTGAACTGTGGTGCTGGAGAAGACTCTTGAGAGTCCCTTGGACTGCAAGGAGATCCAACCAGTCCATCCTAAAGGAGATCAGTCCTGGGTGTTCATTGGAAGGACTGATGCTAAAGCTGAAACTCCAATACTTTGGCCACCTGATGCAAAGAGCTGACTCATTTGAAAAGACCCTGATGCTGGGAAAGATTGAGGGCAGGAGGAGAAGAGGATGACAGAGGATGAGATGGTTGGATGGCATCACCAACTCAATGGACATGGGTTTGGGTGGACTCCGGGAGTTGGTGATGGACAGGGAAGCCTGGTGTGCTGCAGTTCATGGGGTCGCAGAGTCGGACGCGACTGAGCAACTGAACTGACTGACTGACTTGATAATCAAATTTCCCTACATTTTTCATTACATGCGCTTCACAAGTCTTTATCAATACTCACCATCACCTTATGATAGAGAAATTACTGTCTTTTAGGCAAAGGAGAAGACTAGGGCTGAAAATGTTAACTCTGTTGCCCAAAACAGTTCATCCAAAGAGAAGCTGAGCCAAAATTAGAACCAAGATTCTTTATTCCCAGTCCAGTGCTTTTTCACTTTAATTAGCATGTTTCCCCATCTAAGAACAAACCTTTGAACAAGTCCAGTGGGTTTTCATTTTAACTAGGGCTCTCGTACCTTCCGACTGTCCAGATGTGAGAGCAGACGTCAGTGCTTCACTGAATTTGTCTGGTCGCAGAGTTGACCATCACTACTCTCACCCTATTATTTCAGAACATTCCCTCAACAACAAGACTCAACTCACATTCCACATTCATTGGTCAAAGAAAGAAAGGAAAGTCTTCAGAGTTGCTGTTCCATCTGCAGCTCAGAGAATGGTGATAGCTCTCTGCTTGTAAGTTAGTTTCAAAAACAAAATGAGCCTCTGAGCTTTTTGGCTTGCCTTTCCCCCAAGCAGGGTCCTTGCTGCTCTCTGCTCAGCATAACAGACCATTAAACATGTTGGGTCTAACGTAATGATTCATATAGCATCTACACTCCTTCCCATCACGTTAATCACCAGTTTCTGAAATATCCTGTTTGTAAGAAAGAAGCAATAATGTAAATCCTAATAAGAACCCTCAACTAAAGCAAATTTGTTTCCCCTGAACCTCAGCATTAGGAGAAAGAATCAAATGACAGTGAAATAAGCTAATTTCACTTCTTGCTTCTGAAAAAGCAAGAAAAAAAATATTTCCAGCTGTTGACATGGGATCAGGACCCAGGAAGTTATTTGAGAAAACCAAAAATAACAAAAATCCCAAATCCTGAGTTTGCCCTTAAGGATGTGACCACTTGCCTACCAAGCTCATTCAGTTCAGTTTCGTCATTCAGTTGTGTCCAACACTTTGCGACCCCATGAACCGCAGCACGCCAGGCCTCCCAGGTCATCACCAACTCCCAGAGTCCACCCAAACCCACGTCCATTGAGTCGGTGATGCCATCCAACCATCTCATCCTCTGTCATCCCCTTCTCCTCTTGCCCTCAATCCCTCCCAGCATCAGGGTCTTTCAAGTGAGTCAGCTCTTCGCGTCAGGTGGCCAAAATATTGGAGTTTCAGCTTCAACATCACTCCCTCCAATGAACACCCAGGACTGATCTCCTTTAGGATAAACTGGTTGGACCTCCTAGCTGTCCAAGGGACTCTCAAGAGTCTTCTCCAACACCACAGTTCAAAAGCATCAATTCTTCAGCACTCAACTTTCTTTATATGCCAACACTCACATCCATACATGACCACTGGAAAAACCATAGCCTTGACTAGACGGACCTTTGTTGACAAAGTAATGTCTCTGCTTTTTAATATGCTATCTAGGTTGGTCATAACTTTCCTTCCAAGGAGTGTCTTCTAATTTCACAGCTGCAGTCACCATCTGCAGTGATTTTGGAGCCCAGAAAAATAAAATCAGCCACTGTTTCCACTGTTTCTCCATTTGCTATGTAGTGATGGGACCAGATGCCATGATCTTCATTTTCTGAATGTTGAGCTTTAGGCCAACTTTTTCACTCTCCTCTTTCACTTTCATCAAGAGACTCTTTAGTAGTTCTTCACTTTCTGCCATAAGGATCGTGTCATCTGTATATCTGAGGTTATTTATAGTTCTCCCAGCAATCTTGATTCCAGCTTGTGCTTCCTCCAGCCCAGCATTTCACATGATGTACTCTGCATATAAGTTAAATAAGCAGGGTGACAATATACAGCCTTAACATACTCCTTTTCCTATTTGGAACCAGTCTTTTGTTCCATGTCCAGTTCTAACTGTTGCTTCCTGACCTGCATACAGATTTCTCAAGAGGCAGGTCAGGTGGTCTGGTATTCCCATCTCCTTCAGAATTTTCCACAGTTTATTGTGATCCACACAGTCAAAACTCGTTCACTAATTCATTAAACCACTCAAGCCGAGACAGGATACAGACACTGAGCAGAGAACTGGAGGCCAAGATGATAAAGAGACCATCCCAGGTCTTAAGGAGCTTCAGTTTTGATGACTGGGGGAAAAAAGTATTGCACTAGCCAGGACACTGACTACAAAAGGGGCTGATTTCACCCAAAATGACCTAAAAAAGCAAACAAAAAGAAATGGATCTTCCAATGGCTTTAGGCACTTCTGGATTCAGATATTTAAACACCCAATAGAATTGTGTCTCTTGCCATCAAAAAGTCTGTTTTCTTCCATGTTAATTTATGTTACTGTCAGTTTCTATACTTCTGGTGGCACAATCACCTTCATCCATTCTAGCCTTATGTCCAACTAGTCTTGCAAAACCCATGGAAAGGGAGAGTCCCTTTTCCAATAATTCCACCGAAAGTACTGAACTTGACTCATTGGGCTTGTGATATGCATCTTTTTTTGAATCTTCAGTGTGGTCAAGAAGATGACATTCCTAGTAGACCCACTCCTCACCAAGCAGGGAGAGTGGTCAGGTCACTTAAATCACATGAACTGAGAAGATGAATCAAAAAATAGAAGTGCTCATACCAAACAAAAGGGAAATGGATGCTGTCCAGATAGAAACTGTACACATCCTCTATAGCTGTATACACACCAGTGTGCAAAAGGTATTATAGGTCAGGGAAGCATGTGCAGAAGAGCATGCGGGGGACACAGAGGAAGAGAGCAGCTAACTCTGTCTATGGGAGGGAAAATCAGGGAAGTCTCCTTTATGTTTGAGCTGACCCTTAAAAGGTAAGTAAGTGCTTGCTCCACACTGCAAGGAAGTTTGCTTCCCTGAACAAAAGTACTGGAACCACGAAACAGCCCAGTATGCTTGGGGGGATGTAGGAAATTCCTCCATTTTGTCTCCCCTCATCTCTCCTGTCTTCACATTCCACCTCTACCTAGAGGTCTCTACCTGCTCCAGGTCCTGAGCTGACACTCAGAGAAAAGTGATGTGTATCAAAGATCTTGTCTCCCTCAGCTGCAGAGGCTGAGTATGGTCAAGCTTTTAGCATTAAAATCCAAAGCCACAGCGGGGAGAACTGAACTCCAGGGCTGCCCCTTGTGACATCTTCAATGCCATATCCAAGAGATGAAATTTCTGTCTGGTTTCTTATTCCATGTCCAATTACAGATAGTTATCAAGCTGCTGCTCTGGACCAGACCACCTTCTAGGCACTGGGTATATGAGGTCTCTGCTCTCATGGAGGTTAATCTCCAGCAAACAGGGGCAAACAAATAAATCAATGCATCGATTCATATTGATCTTGGGTGACTTTGGCCTGCAACAGCTTGGAGTGGGGTTTAGGTTTCCAGCCAGAGATTAAGGTCAGGTTGTGGTGGTAAAAGCACCAGATCCTAGCCACAAGACCAGCAGTCAGGGACAAGGGCCCTGGCCCTTCGGCTTTGCAGAAAATAATTTCCACAAAGATGGAAAGTAGTGAAGCAAATGTTTATTAAAAGGAAAAAGAGTACAGTACATGTGAATAGACACAGGGGCAGACTCAGAAAGAGAGTGCCTGAGTCGCACCCTTGTGGCAATTTGAATTACTTTTATGGGGCATTTCTTCTGGTTTTCCTTTGGCCAATTATTTTGATTTGCCTGGTTCACAGTCCGTATCAGGTATATCTCAGGATCCTTCCATGTGTGTGCATGCATCTCTCAGCAAACATGAATCCTACCACAAAAGCCTATGGGTTTTATTAGCATCACTCCCCTTTGACCTCCAAGGAGCCTTTCTGTGCATGTGTAGTCACGGAGGTCTCCTGACTTCAAGAATGAGAAATATGTGGTCTGGGCAGGCCCACCGTCATCCCTTAACTATCCTGCTATTCTCATCTTAGAGTTTTAGTCCATAGGAAATGAATCTCCAACTGCTTTACCCTGGAGTGGGGGGTGTGCCATCTACCTCCTGCCTCAATATCCAAATGTGCTAAGTTTTATAAGATAAAGCAGCTATGTATTCACAGGGATTCACAGCTGAATTCACAGTGATTCAGACTGCTGCTGCTACTGCTAAGTCACTTCAGTCATGTCCAACTCTGTGCAACCCCAGAGACAGCAGCCCACCAGGCTCCGCCATCCCTGGGATTCTCCAGGCAAGAACACTGGAGTGGGTTGCCATTTCCTTCTCCAATGCAGGAAAGTGAAAAGTGAAAGTGAAGTGGCTAGTCGTGTCCAACTCTTCACGACCCCATGGACTGCAACCTACCAGGTTTCTCCGTCCATGGGATTTTCCAGCAAGAGTACTGGAGTGGGTTGCCATTGCCTTCTCCGTACGTGAAGGAAAGAGCTCTTTTAGTCAGCATTAGAAAAGGGCTAAAGATCCAACTCTCAAAATGATACAGGTCTTTAAAAAAGCATCATCTCAGGCAGAAAATGCACAAATTCCAAAAGCCCTGGGGTGAGAACAAGCTTTGGCTTATCTGAGGTCAAGAAAGAGAAATTCTCTGTCATAACCCTGCAAAATCAGAGCTTTAAGTTGGACCCCCATCCATAATAAGGTCCCAAGGTTTTGCCACCCCTTCCTCAAAAGCAAGATTCCTTGGGACTTCCCTTGCAGTTCATTGGTATAACTCCATACTTCCACTGCAGGGGACACAGATTCAATCCCTGATCTGGCAACTAAGATCCCCATATTCTGTGGGGCACGGTCCCCTCCAAAAAGCAAGATTCTTCTGTAAAAGCAATCTCTACCATGTATTAAGTATCTGCTGTATTCCATGGATTGTGATAAAAATGTATGCATACTATCTCACTGAATCCTCAGAAAGTTAAATACTGTCATAGTCACTTTATAATATAAGAAAACTGAGAGTCATACAACTGGAAAGATAATAGCCCAAGATTTATATGGAGACCTCAACATCCATAGTTTTCTTCCTGTTTTATTACTAGTGGAATAAACTGTCTATATACTGGACTAAATGATGGAAAACATACTGGTATTTCCTCCTAAATATTAAATATGGAGATTATTTACACCTGAATCTTTACTCCTAGTTGATATCAGGAAAAAAGTGTTAGAATAAATATTCAAACTATAGGAAAAGTCTCTGTATTCAAAATCTAATAATAGTAAAATTGCATGCAAATGGATTACTGAGACACCAGTGGAGAATGCAACCAGACATCACAAAACTGCTGGCTCTTCAGCAATCCTCACCATTTGGTTTAGTTTTCTTCCTGAGAAAAGATAAAGCAGCTATGTATTCACAGGGATTCACAGCTGAATTTGCTGTCTTCCATTTTAATACTAGGGAAATAGGTTAAAAAAATACACCAAGTTATTTTAATATATTTCAAAGAACACATATCTTGAAAGGACACCAATGGCAGGTGAGGGGGAAATAGAAAATTCTATAGTCAACTGAAGTTTGGGAAATTCTGTACCTACTCTTAGAAGGATTCACAATGAACCTTAGGATATCAATAACTATTAAAAGTCTTGCAATAAGGAAATCTCTTTCACTTTGCTTAATCCAAAATTATCTAAACTTATTTAACTCCCAAACTCCTCTTTCAGTACCATGTATACACATTCCCTGAACCAATATTTCTTAGAGTCCACTTGGAAAATGTTGATTGACAGTTAAGTTAGACAAATCTTTCTTCTACCTCACTCTGGAGGATTATAGTAGTGGTTGCACTAATCTGTTCACACTTCACTGTATTCCTGCCCTTGGTACCTCCCTCTTGTGCATGCATGTGTGCATACATACACACACACACACACACACACACACACACACACACACACACACACATTCTGAACTTGGCTGTAGGACTTGCTTTAAAGGAAATAAGACAACACCAAATACAAGATACAGGAGAAGACTTGTAAAGTACATGTGTCCCCAAGCTGGCCTTCTCTTGATGCCCTTGTGTCCCTTATGATCACCACCATGAAAAGAAGCCCAAGCTAGACTCCTGGACCATGTGAGAGAATATGAAGCAAAGACAAACCATCCCACCTGAGATCTCTCCTAGACCAACTAGCCCCAAGCCAACCTGGTAACTGACCCATGACATGTGAGTGAGTTCCATTTGAAACCAGCAAAAGAACCATCCAGCTCAGCCCAACCAAACTGCCAAACACAGAACTGTGAAGGAACGAGGGGACTGTCATTCTAAGCCGCTAAATGTCAGGGTGGTTTTGTTGTTGGTTAGTCGCTAGGTTGTGTTTGACTCTTTTGCACCCCCATGGACTGTAGACCACCAGGCTCCTCTGTCCATGGGATTTCCCAGGCAAGAACACTGGAGTGGGTTGCCATTGCCTTCTCCAGGGATCTGCCTGAGCCAGGGATGGAACCTGCATCTCCTGCGCTGGCAGGTGGACTCTGTACCACTGAGCCACCAGGGAAGCCTCAAGGGTGATTTAATCACAAAGGAAAAACTAACTGAAACACCCACCAGTGGAACAGTTTTGGCACTGTGCTCTGTAAAAAACCTTAAGGAAAATGAAAACTTCACAGTTTCTAAATTCAATGCTCCTTTAGGCCACAACATTATCATCTATGATTTTTTAAAATGAAATCCAAAGGTTCTTACCACAGATCCCTTTCCCATGGAGGTAAGTGCACTTGAATCTTAGATTTATAATTAGTAACAGCTTCTGGGATTTTCTTGGAAGTTTGCAAAGGTGTTTACCTTGATCACACACCAACATCCCTTCATGAACTGATACCTCCTTTTGTCAAAACAAACATAGGCTCTAATTATCATAAACCAAATAAGTACATTACAATTTTTAAGAGGCTTCTAACCCTTCACAGATGATTTTAATTCAGGGAACCTTAAAATTAATAAACTGTGAAAGGTGTATCTTCAGTCCTTGTTGGATGAAAATGAATATTAATACCCTGCTGATGAGTCATTAACACATCTCAACAGTATGAAATAAAACAGTTACTTTCACTAGGAGAGGCCCAGTTAATTATGTTAATAGCAAAGGTCATAATGCCAGGAGCTTGAGTTTATGAGAAACAACAAACCTGATAAGTTTATTAAATAATAATACTTCCATCAGCTATTAAAAAAAATTTAATGGGAACCAAAATAGCAAAGTGGAAGTTTATGAGGAAGAGGGAAAATACCAGCTCAGAAAGTCATTCCAGACACATCCTCCTTTCCAGTACACACTGTGAAAACATAATTCCCAATTCATTAGAGAAGCAAAGGTATGAGTGGAGAGAAACGCTAATTATGCATTAGCTCAGTTAGTTAAAATCAGATGGGGTAATATCACACGGACTGATGGAATAAGACATAAAATTTTAAATTCCAGGCAGACTACTGCAAATGACTTTTAAAGAAGCCAGCCAGTTCCTGTTCTCCAAAAACCGCAAACTGGAATCTGGGAATTGTATATCTTAGTAGAACAGCAAAATTCACCCTAGAGAAGCTGATAACCAGTGAATGAAATATGCATAAACTAAGGGTAAAGACAGATCCTAAGACAATGTCTAGTAATGTCTTTATTATAACATGTAATGTCTTTATATAACAAAGCTGGAGAAAAAGAGGGTAGATTAAAATGCAAACTGGGAATTCAACTTGAGGAGACCAAAAATTTGCCTAGGAGATATTCATAGGCATTGAAACAATCATATTTTTTTGTTATAAACAACACAGTTTATCCATTCTATTGTTGACGGCCATGTTAGTGGTTTCCATTCTGTGATGTTACAAGCACTACTGCTCTAAACTAACTTGTGTCTCCTGGTGCACAGGTATAAGAGTTATTTTAAGGCTGTGGTTCTCATTAAAATCACCTGCAGAATCTTCACTAGCTACTGATGCCCTGTTCCCATCACAGACCAACTACATGAGTGATTCAAAATATAGGCAGAAGTGGGGAAAATGAGGGATGGGAGGGGAATGGGAAAGTGGGATGTCAAGCACTTTTTTTCAATATTCAATTTGTTAATTATTCAAAATCCACCAATTGTCCCAAAATGTATTTTATTCCTACTACTACTAAGTCACTTCAGTCGTGTCCAACTCTGTGTGACCCCATAGACGCCAGCCCACCAGGCTTCCCCGTCCCTGGGATTCTCCACTGGAGTGGGTTGCCATGTCCTTCTCCAATGTATGAAAGTGAAAAGTGAAAGTGAAGTCACTCAGTCGTGTCCGACCCTCAGTGACCCCATGGACTGCAGCCTTCCAGGCTCCTCTGTCCATGGGATTTTCCAGGCAAGAGTACTGGAGTGGGGTGCCATCACCTTCTCCAATTTTATTCCTATTTTCCTGTATTTTCCACCTGAGGACCCAGTTTCAGTCCGTATCTTGCATTTAATTGGTAACCTGTGATCTTTTTTAATCTAAAATATTCTCTCTGCCTTTTCTTATGACAATGACTTTTCAAAGAGTCCAGACCAGTGTCTTATAGAATGTCCCAGGTTCTGGACTGTTTCCTTACGATATCATATATTTTGGTCCTCTATCCTCTAAACTTCATGTAAACAGAAGTTAGGTATACAGATTTGATTAGATTCAAGTTAAACCTTTTGAGGTAAGAACACTTCCTAAGCAATTCTGTGAACTATTGCATCATATCAGGAGACCCATGATGTGACAGAATATTTATTTCCCATATCCATAGACAAAGGACATCACAGTCATCACCAGCAATTGTAGCCACCACCACCGAAGGTGAGATGGTGAGCCCTGAAAGAAATCAGGAAGGAAAGAATAACTGCCATCTAGCAGCCATCTCTGCAGGATAACTTTTGCTTAATTGAAATTAAGATGAACAGCCTTAGAGATTCTAGATTCTCGGTAGCTTTGAACAGGAAGGACTCTCAAACTTGTCTCCCATTTCAGTGGACGAAGTTATGGCTTTTAGAGTCAGGAACACAATGATTCTTCCTCATTCAAGAGCCTGACGTGTGTCAGCTATAAACTGGCACTTGCCAATGGCATTTGCCATCTGCCTCTGCAGAGACTGAATCCTGTGCCTACAATTGCTGACCTTCAATATGCCCCGAAAGGAGTTCAGGGTGGAGAATGAGGCACTCTGTGCTCCAGGGAAACTGGTGGAACAGGTCTTTAGACAGTCAGGTATTTGGGGGAACTGATTTCATGATCCCAATCCTCCCATCTCCACATATCTAGAAAAGCACTAAATCCTTCCATGGTGACATCTGCTTCTCATGCTTAGCAGAAAACCTTTTGTAAAATAAGTGCTTGGTTGCACTGAATTCCTCCTTCACCGAAATCATTTATATTGGATTTCCCCCACTACTACTTTGGAACAGTTTCTCAGAGCTAGGTGAGACACTGTCTCCCAGGCTTCAGTCCTTATTTTGCCCTAAACAACTCACAACTCTCATGTTATGCATCTTCTTTTAATAGACACATGGAAATCAATTATAGCATTCATTAAGTATCTACTCTGTTTTGTAGTTATAACTCAATATACTTAATCTCATTTAATCCTCACAATAACCTCCTGAGGCTATAACTAGTCTTATGATTTTTAAAAAAAGGAAACTGAGGGTCAGAGACATCAAGATACCAGAGATATCAAGTCACAGGGTCACAGAGTAAGCACAAAGCCAAGAAGCCTCTCTTTACTATTCAAAGCTCATAACCATATCCAGTGTTCATTTCCCCCATAACCAGTATCTTTTCTCCTATACGCCTGAAACTAAATGCTATGTTGCTTCAGTCATGTCTGACTCTTTGACTAGCCCACCAGGATCTTCTGTCCATGGGATTTTCCAGGCAAGAATACTGGAGTGGGTAGCCATGCTCTCCTCCAGAAACCATAAATGAGAGAGACCAATTTATCTGTCATTCCCTCTTCAGTTCAGTTCAGTTGCTCAGTCATGTCCGACTCTTTGCAACCCCATGAATCGCAGCACGCCAGGCCTCCCTGTCCATCACCAACTCCCAGAGTTCACTCAAACTCACGTCCATCGAGTCGGTGATGCCATCCAGCCATTTCATTCCCTGTCGTTCCCTTTTCCTCCTGCCCCCAATCCCTCCCAGCATCAGAGTCTTTTCCAATGAGTCAGCTCTTCGCATGAGGTGGCCAAAGTACTGGAGTTTCAGCTTTAGTATCATTCCTTCCCAAGAACACCCAGGGCTGATCTCCTTTAGAATGGACTGGTTGGATCTCCTTGCAGTCATTCTCTCTTAGTTGGAATCAAAGACTCCATTTCATCAAACTGAGTTTTCTTTGGAAAAGTAAGCGTGTTTCCTAGATGGGTCAGCTGAAACTCACAAAGATTGAGAGTCACACAACTGAAAGTCACACAATAAATCAAAGACAACAGAGCTTCAAAAGCAGCATAGGGTTTGTACTGAGCAATGCAGCTCTCAATGAAACTCTGGGGCTAGGCATGCTGTACAATTGGAATACACAAAGACACCAAAAGTCCAATCAAGGAGCAAAATTCTGAGTGGAGTGATGCTTTTGAAAAACAAGTTCAGAATAAAAAATAATTATTGCTAAAATTGACTCTGAGTGCTTCACCAGATTATTTGTAATCATTTTCACAACCCTCAAACGTCTCTGACTTTGTGACCCCATGGACTTCAGCACACCAGTCTTCCCTGTCCATCACCTACTTTCAGAGCTTGCTCAAACTCATATTCATTGAGTTGGTGATGCCATCCCACCATCTCATCCTGTACTGTCCCCTTCTCTTCCTGCCTCTAGTATTTCCCAGCATCAGGTCTTTTCAAATGAGTCAGTTTTTCGCATCAGGGGCCAAAGTATTGGAGTTTCAGCTTCACCATCAGTTCTTCCAATGAATATTCAGGGCTGATTTCCTTTAGGCTTGACTGGTTTGATCTCCTTGCAGTCCAAGGGAATCTCAAGAGTCTTCTCCAACACCACAGTTCAAAAGCATCAATTCTTTGGCACTCAGCTTTTTTCATAGCCCAACTCTCACATCCATACATGACCACTAGAAAAACCATAGCTTTGACTGGACAGAACTTTGTTGGCAAAATAATGTCTATGCTTTTTAATATGCTGTCTAGGTTGACCATAGGTTTTCTTCCAAGGAGTAGGCGTCTTTTAATTTTACGGCTGCAGTACCATCTGCAATGATTTTCGAGCCCACCAAAATAAAGTCTCTCACTGTTTCCATTGTTTCCTATCTATTTGCCATGAAGTGATGGGACAAGATGCCATGATCTTCGCTTTCTGAATGTTGAGTTTTAAGCTAAATTTTTCATTCTCCTCTTTCATTTTCATCAAGAGGCTCTTTAGTTTTTCTTCACTTTCTGCCATAAGGGTGGTATCATTTGCATATCTGCTGCTGCTGCTGCTAAGTCACTTCAGTCATGTCCGACTCTGTGCGACCCCAGAGACGGCAGCCCACCAGGCTCTCCTGTCCCTGGGATCCTCCAGGCAAGAACATTGGAGTGGGTTGCCATTTCCTTCTCCAATGCATGAAAGTGAAAAGTGAAAGTGAAGTTGCTCAGTCGTGTCCGACTCCTAGCAACCCCATGGACTGCATATCTGAGGTTATTGATATTTCTCCCAGCAATCTTGATTCCAGCTTGTGCTTCACCCAGCCCAGCATTTTGCATGATGTACTCTGCATATAAGTTAAATAACCAGGGTGACTATATACAGCCTTGATGTACTCCTTTCCCAATTTGGAACCAATCTGCTGTTCCATGTCCAATGCTAACTGTTGCTTCTTGACCTGCATGCAGATATCTCAGGAGGCAGGTCAGGTGGTCTGGCATTCCCATCTTTTTCAGAATATTCGACAGTTTATTGTGATCCACAAAGTCAAAGGCTTTGGCATAGTCAATAAAACAGAAGTAAATGTTTTTCTGGAACTCGCTTGCTTTCTCGATGATCCAGCAAATGTTGGTAATTTGATCTCTGGTTCCTCTGCATTTTCTAAATCCAGCTTGAACATATGGAAGTTCTCAGTTCACATACTGTTGCATCCTAGCTTGGAGAATTTTGAGCACTACTTTGCTATTGTGTGAGATGGGTACAATTGTACGGTAGTCCGAACATTCTTTGGCATTGCCCTTCTTTGGGATTGGAATGAAAACTGACCTTTTCCAGTCCTGTGGCCACTGCTGAGTTTTCCAAATTTGCTGACATATTGAGTGCAGCACTTTCACAGCATCATCTTTCAGGATTTGAAAAGTTCAACTGGAATTCCATCACCTCCACTAGCTTTGTTCGTAGTGATGCTTCCTAAGGCCCACTTGACTTCACATTGATATTGATATTGATATTGATCACACCATGATTATCTGGGTCATGGAGATCTTTTTTGTACAATTCTTCGGTGTATTCTTGCCACCTCTTCTTAATATCTTCTGTTTCTGTTAGGTCCATGCCATTTTTGTCCTTTATTGTGCCCACCTTTGCATGAAATGTTTCCTTGTTATCTCTAATTTTCTTGAAGAGATGTCTAGTCTTTCCCATTCTATTGTTTTCCTCTATATCTTTGCATTGATCACTGAAGAGATGGTGATCAAGACCATCCCCAAGAAAAAGCAATGTGAAGAGGCAAAATGGTTGTGTGATGAGGTCTTACAAATAGCTGAGAAAAACAGAGATGCTAAAGGCAAAGGAGAAAAGGAAAGGTATATCCATTTGAATGCAGAGTTCCAAAGAATAGTAAGGAGAGGTAAGAAAGCCTTCACAACCTTAGAAGTATTAAATGAATCTCCACTTTATAGGTGAAAAAAACCAAGGACCAGAGAGCTAAGGAAATGAGTCAAGCTAGAATGTAAACCCAAACTGATTCCAGACCTAAACACTGAATTGTTGTTCATTACCTTCCTACCACACAAGTGTTAGTAGCAAAACTAATACAGAAACTCTAAGCTAACCAAACCTTCCTCTATAACATTGAAAGTTAGTATTGTAACACTGAAAACAGAAGTTCTGGAGCCAACCTGCCTGGGTTCAAATCTCAGCCATTTTCAATGGAATAAACTTGAGCAAGATTTTTAACCTTGCTGTAAAGATAATAATATTTCCTACCTATTGCTGGGTCAATTTATACAAAGTGCTTGGAAGAACATCTTTTAGTAAGTACTCTGAAGCTGTTACTTATTATTTTTAAGTTGTTTGCTTCCATTTCCTCCACTTTCACTTCAGTTGGTACTCTATATTTCTTTATCACCTCAAACAGTGATTATATTCTCAAAACCAGAAATCCCAACCTATTTGGCACTAGGGACCAGTTTCACAGAAGACAATTTTTCCATGGACCAGGGAGAGGAGGGATGGTTTGGGGATGATTCAAGTGCATTCCCGCAGAAGGCAATGGCACCCCACTCCAGTACTCTTGCCTGGAAAATCCCACGGATGAGGAGGCTGGTGGGCTGCAGACCATGGGGGTAGTGAAGAGTCAGACATGACTGAGCAACTTCTCTTTCACTTTTCACTTTCATGCATTGGAGAAGGAAGTGGCAACCCACTCCAGTGTTCTTGCCTGGAGAATCCCAGGGGCAGAGGAGCTTGGTGGGCTGCTGTCTATGGGGTCACACAGAGTCGGACATGACTGAAGCGACTTAGCAGCAGCAAGTGCATTTATTGTGCACTTGATTTCTATTATTGTTATATCAGCTCCACCTCAGATCATCAGGCATTAGATCCCAGAGGTTGAGGACCTGTGCTCTGAACTCATAACCCTGTTCCCATCTTTAAAAATAATCTGATTATTATTTGATTGTTATTTGATTATTAAATCTTTTCACCACTTCTCATTCGGTGCTGACAGCAATATCTGAGGAATTCAGAGATTATTTTCTGCCCTTGTTCATGAAGAAATCTTAATTCAGAAAGATTAAGTGACCAATCTAAGGCAGATCAACTAATGAATAAAATAGTTAGCTCAAGGACTCAGGTATGCCACCTCTCAGGCTCAATATTCTTTTTCCAACAGCATATCACTTCATGTGAATCAGATTCTAATTTCCTAAAATAAAAATAATATTATGTCATTTAGCGTGAAACTCTTCAATGACTCTCTATTATTAAGTGAAATAAAATTCCTCACCCTGAAAATATGGCTAAAAGCCTTGATTTCAGTTTTATCTTCTATGGACTCCATTACTCCAAATTTAACACCTTTCTTACCCCATACAATCTATTATATTCTCCATAAAATCTGGAATACCTTCTTTCTCCTCTCCTATCAATACGTGTTAAAAACTACATCCATTTGTCAAACCCATCTCAACTGCCAACAGTTTCATTACACTTTTCCCCAATTCTCACAATTCAAGTAAACCACATTTTACCATTTTATGTATAACCTACTAATTAGGTTATAGAAATACTACATAACCTCCTATTTTATTTATAATCTACTATTAATACATTTAAGATGTCTGAGGGCAGGTTTCACAATTTCTAATATATACCATGTACTCAACAAGCACCTGTTGAATTAAATTGAATTTATGATCCATCAAATCTGAAACCAATCAGGCCAATTCTGTGGTCTGTTTCAACATACTGCTTTGATCCTGCAGGCTTGAATTCATTAGTAATCATCAGTTGACATAAGTAACACATTGGTTTTACAAAAAATAAGATTTGCTTCCTCACAAGTTAAATGAGAAAGACAGAAACAAAAGAAAATAATTATGGTGTAAAACACGCTATAAGCTATGGGCACAAAGTGGAATGAAATATATTGCCTAAGAAGATACAAGAAGACCTACCAAAAGAGGTGATATTTGAGTTAAGAGTGATGAATGAGTGGCTAATACCAGCTTTCTTTTAAGTATTTGTAATTAGGAAATTATTCTGTAAAGCTTGCCCAAAGAAGAATACATCTTGAGTGGAAGAGCTGGAAAATAATATTGAGAATTGCTAATCTTCTGTGCCTTAGAAACAAGCAGAAATGTAAGTGGTAGTAAAAAGCATAGAAGAGAAAGCAGAATAACACAAACAGCAACTGGACCTTGTGAAGTGTCAGTGAAAATCCATATGCTAGGTATGCCAAAGGACTCAAAATCAGAAATAAGTAATAGTTCACTTTGATGTGTTTGCGTTGCTACAGACTAAAGTCTTTCATACACAAAAAAAGTCTTAGAGTTTGAAGAAAATCCATGGAAAAAGAACAAAAACAAATTCACACAGAGTGTGTCACAGAGAAGAGGAGAAAGACCACTATGTAATGTGAAACAAAAATAATATAGAGTTTAGATGAGAAGAGTTTGAAGCCAGAGACACTACAAAGAAAATAGTTCATGGGGAGAGAACTGGACTTCCCAGGGAACAAAAAAATAAAAGCTGTAGTCAACTGGATCTTAGCATCAAAGGGCAGAGTGACCTCCATGATCACAGACCTACCGAGAGGGGAAAAGCACAAAAGTATAAATCCACACTCAGGAACATGGTGGTAAGAGGGAAGCCAACAAAGATGAGACTTGGGAATGGCAAGAGCACAAAAGACCAGGAGACTATGAAGCCCCCTATTTGAACGGTCTTTCCTGATTTTGTAAGGACAAGAATTACACCTCTGAAAGAAAGTGAAAGTGAAGTAGTTCAGTCGTGTCCGACTCTTTTCAACCCCATAGACTGTAGCCTACCAGGCTCCTCCCTCCATGGGATTCTCCAGGCAAGAATACTGCAGTGGGTTGCCACTTCCTTCTCCAGGGAATCTTCCCGACCCAGGGATCGAACCCTGGTCTCCCACATTGTGGGCAGATGCTTTAACCTCTGAGCCATCAGGGAAGCCCTCAGTCAAAGAAAGTGTTTCTTTAATTCCATATCTATGTTTCTAGGATCTCTACTCTGAGCTTTCATCACCGAATTGATGGCCCTCTACATTGTATAGTACTACTCGGGTTCATACATCCTCTTCAGGAGCAGGAAGCAGGCTTTACTCATCTATGAATTGCCAATACCCAGCAGATACACATTTGTGTAAGCATTACACAAACACTAGGTGACTGAATATTTGATCTCTTGGACTCAACTTTTGAAGACATAATTGCAATTTAAATATATTAGTTTTCTATTTCAATCCACAGTGTTATTAATAATAATGGTTTTCATTTACTAAATTCTCACTATATGCCAGGTATCTTACTAGATATTTTAATTGTTTTATTTCTTATTCTGTTGGAGTAAGAATAAGGCTCCATTTTACAGAACCTACGATAACACCTAGTATAAAGGAAATATTTTAAAATATTTCTTGAGTTACTATATGAAGGAAAGAAGGAGGAGTCTGAGACCCAGAGAGATGAAGGGGACTACTTAAAGTTATTCTAGCTGTTAGTGACAAGGCAAAACAAATGTTCCCAGATTCCCCTCCCAATCTAGCATTCTTCACATAATATAACTGCATTTGACATAATCTTGGAGGTTTCTTTCCACTTTGTATAGGCAGAATAATGGTCCCCTAAAGAGGTCAACATCTGAATCCTGGGAACTGTGAACATGTTAGAAGGCTCTGCAGAAGGGATTACATTAAATATTTTGAGATGAGCGATTATCCTGAATTACCTAGGAAAGAACAATATAAAAACAAGCATTTGGGAAATAGTATGGGCCTTCCTTGGTGGCTCAGAGAGCAAAGAGTCTGCCTGCAATGAAGAAGACCTTGGTTCCATCCCTGGGTTGGGAAGACCCCCTGGAGAAGGAAATGGCAACCCACTCCAGAATTCTTGCCTGGGAAGTCCCATGGACAGAGGAGTCTGGTGGGCTACAGTCTATGGGGTCACAAAGAATCAGATATGACTGAGCAACTAATACTCTTCTTTAAGAGGTAGACAGAATGAGAACTGAACTCAGAAAAGGAGTGTCAAAGTGATACAGCATTAGCAGATCTCAACCAACCATTGCTGGCTTTAAAGATGAAGAGGCATTGAGTTGTATGAGCTGCTTATATATTTTGGAAACTAATCCTCTGTCACTAGTTTCATTTGCTATTATTTTCTTCCATTCTGAGGGTTGTCTTTTCACCTTGCTTATAGTTTCCTTTGCTGTGCAAAAGCTTTTAAGTTTAATCAGGTCCCACTTGTTTACTTTTGTTTTTATTTCCAGAACTCTAGGAGGTATGTCATAGAGGATCTTGCTTTGATTTATGTCATCAAGTGTTCTGCTTATGGTTTCTGCTAAGAGTTTTATAGTTTCTGGTCTTACATTTAGGTCTTTAATCCATTTTGAGTTTATCTTTGTGTATGGTGTTAGGAAGTGTTCTAATTTCATTCTTTTACATATAGCTGTCCAGTTTTCCCAGCACCATTTGTTGAAGAGGCTGTCTTTGCCCCATTGTGTATTCTTGCCTCCTTTGTCAAAAATAAGGTACCCATTGGTGCATGGGTTTATTTCTGGGCTTTCTGTCTTGTTCCATTGGTCTATATTTCTGTTTTTGTGCCAGTACCAAACTGTCTTGATGACTGTAGCTTTGTCAGTCAGCCAGTCAGTTCAGTCGCTCAGTCGTGTCCAACTCTTTGCGACTCCATGAATCGCAGCACACCAGGCCTCCCTGTCTATCACCTACTCCCGGAGTTCACTCAAACTCACATCCATCGAGTCAGTGATGCCATCCAGCCATCTCATCCTCTGTCGTCCCCTTCTCCTCCTGCCCTCAATCCCTCCCAGCATCAGAGTCTTTTCCAATGAGTCAACTCTTCGCATAAGATGGCCAAAGTACTGGAGTTTCAGTGTTAGCATCAGTCCTTCCAAAGAATACCCGGGACTGATCTCCTTTAGAATGGACTGGTTGGATCTCCTTGCAGTCCAAGGGACTCTCAGGAGCCTTCTCCAACACCACAGTCAAAAGCAACAATTCTTTGGCACTCAGCCTTCTTCACAGTCCAACTCTCACATCCATACATGACCACAGGAAAAACCATAGCCTTGACTAGATGGACATTTGTTGGCAAAGTAATGTCTCTGCTTTTCAATATGCTATCTAGGTTGGTCATAACTTTCCTTCCAAGGAGTAAGCGTCTTTTAATTTCATGGCTGCAATCACCATCTGCAGTGATTTTGGAGCCCCCAAAAATAAAGTCTGACACTGTTTCCACTGTTTCCCTATCTATTTCCCATGAAGTGATGGGACCAGATGCCATGTCTTAGTTTTCTGAATGTTGAGCTTTAAACCAACTTTTTGACTCTCCTCTTTCACTTTCATCAAGGTAGCTTTGTAGTATAATCTAAAGTCAGGAAGCTTGATTCTTCCTGCTCCATTCTTCTTTCTCAAGACTGCTTTGGCTGTTTGGGGTCTTTTGTGTTTCCATATGAATTGTGAATTTTTTTGTTCTAGTTCTGTTAAAAATGCCATTTGTAATTTGATAGGATTGCATTTAATCTGTAGATTGCATTTGATAGTATAGTCATTTTTACAATATTGATTCTTCCTACGCAGGAACATGGACTCTCTCTCCATCTCTTTATATCATCTTTGATTTCTTTCATTAATGTTTTATAATTTTATGTGTGCAGTTCTTTTGTCTCCTTAGGTAAGGTTATTCCTTGATATTTAATTCTTTTGCTGCAATGGTTAATGGGATTGATTCCTTAATTTCTCTTTCTGATTTTTCATTGTTAGTACATAGAAATTCAAGTGATTTCTGTGTACTTTTCTAAATTCACTGATTAGCTCTAGTAATTTGCTGATACTATCTTTAGGGTTTTCTATGTACAGTATCAGGTCATCTGCAAACAGTGAGAGCTTTACTTCTTCTTTTCCAATCTGGATTCCTTTTATTTCTTTTTCTTCTCTGATTGCTGTAGCTAGGAATTCCAGAATTATGTTGAATAACAGTGGCAAAAAGTGGACACCCTTGTCTTGATCCTGATCTTAGGGGAATGCTTTCAGTTTTTCACCACTGAGAATAATGTTGCTGTAGGCTTATCATATATGGCCTTTTCTATGTTGAGGTAGGTTCCTTCTACACCCATTTTTTGAAGAGTTTTAATCATGAATATGTGCTGAATTTTGTCAAACAACCCATTCAGAAAGGGGAAAAAAACAGACATTTCTCCAAAGAAGACATACAGATGGCTAACAAGCACATGAAAAGATGCTCAACATCACTCACTATTAGAGAAATGCAAATCAAAACTACAATGAGGCATCACTCACACCAGTCAGAATGGCCCTCATCAAAAAGTCTACAAACAATAAATGCTGGAGATGGTGTGGAGAAAGGGAACACTCTTGCACTGTTAGTGGGAATGTAAATTGATACAGCCACTATGGAAGATGGTATGGAAATTCCTTTAAAAACTAGGAATAAAACCACCATGCTGCTGCTGCTAAGTCACTTCAGTCGTGTCCGACTCTGTGCAACTCCATAGACGGCAGCCCACCAGGCTCCCCCATCCCTGGGATTCTCCAGGCAAGAACACTGGAGTGAGCTGCCATTTCCTTCTCCAATGCATGAAAGTAAAAAGTGAAAATGAGGTCGCTCAGTCGTGTCCCACTCTTAGCAGCCTCATGGACTGTAGCCCACCAGGCTCCCCCGTCCCTGGGATCCTCCAGGCAAGAACACTGGAGTGGGTTGCCATTTTCTTCTCCAGTGCATTAAAGTGAAAATGAAGTTGCTCAGTCATGTCCAACTCTTAGCGGCTCTATGGACTGCAGCCAACCAGGCTTCTCTGTCCATGGGATTTTCCAGGTAAGACCCAGCAATACCACTCCTAGGCATATACCCTGAGGAAAACAAAACTGAAAGAGACACGTGTATCCCATAGTTTACTGCAGCACTATTTACAATAGTTAGAACGTGGAAGCAACTTAGATGTCCATCAACAGATGAATGGATAAAGAAGTTGTGGTACATTTACACAATGGAATATTACTCAGCCATAAAAAGAAATGCATTTGAGTCAGTTCTAATGAGGTGGATGAATCTAGAACCTATTACACAGAGTGAAACAAGTCAGAAAGAGAAAGATAAATACCATATTCTAACACATAAATACGGAATCTAGAAAAATGGTACTGAAGAATTTATTTACAGGGCAACAGTGGAGAATCAGACATAGAGAATAGACATATGGACATGGGGAGAGGGGAGGAGAGGGTGAGATGTATGGAAAGAGTAACATGGAAAATTACATTACCATATGTAAAATAGCCAATGGGAACTTGCTGTATGGCTCAGGAAACTCAACCGGGGCTCTGGATCAACCTAGAGGGGTGGGATGGGGAGAGTCATGGGAGGGAGTTCCAAAAGGGAGGGGATATATGTATACCTATGGCTGATTCATGTTGAGGTTTGACAGTAAACAGCAAAATTCTGTAAAGCAATTATCCTTCAATAAAAAATGAATTAATTTTTTTTTAAAAAAAGAAGAGCCCACAGCCCATGGAATGTAGGCAGCTTCTAGAAGCTGAATGGCAAGGAAACAAACTGTTTCAGAGTAGGGTTTCCCTGGTAGCTCAGAGGGTAAAGCATCTGCCTGCAACCTGGGAAACCCAGGTTTGATCCCTGGGTCAGGAAGATCCCCTGGAAAAGGAAATGGCAACCACTCCAGTACTCTTGCCTGGAAAATCCCATGGACAGAGAAGCCTGGTAGGTTACAGTTCATGAGGTCACAAAGAGTCAGACATGACTGAGCGGCTTCATTTTCTTTTCACTTTTCTCCAGAAGACCTGCCACCACCCTGAATTTAACCCAGTAAAACTCATTTTAGACTTCTGTCCCCCACTGTGAGATAATAAGCTTATGCTAACCTGATACATTGCTCTAATAATCTTAACTAACAAATCATAAATGTCAAACAAATACTCTGAGTCTTACTCATTCTGGAGTTTTTCACCAGAATTTTCTTGACTTATCTTATATTTATTTATAAAATTAATAATATGTAATGTCCTCTTCTCCAGGAATCTTGAAGACTCTTCTTTGAGAATATATTGTTGTCTTCCAGTTTCTATTGTTGCTGCCAAGGAAGAGCTCTCCTAATAATATTTCCTCTATAAGTAATATGACTTTTCTCTTTGGTTACCTTTCAGATCTTTTTTCCTCTGATGTTCTAGAATTTCATTATGAAAGACTTTTTATTTAACGTGACTGGGATATTTTTATATTTCCTGAATCTGAGAATTCACATATTTCAAGTATGGAAAATTCCCAGCCATTATCTCTTCTATATAATCTTTTTCCAGTTCTCTCTACCTCGAACTTCTATTAGATATATGAGGCATTCTCTCATTTTCTCATTTTGGTAATAGTTTCAGGAAAACACAGCTCCAGAAAAGTCTTGGAGATGCTGTGTTTCCATGATCAACCTCTAGACTAGAAAATAAAAGTATCTATCTACTACTGGTGAAGTATAGGACAGTCAAGAAAGTACCAATGTTTAGAATACATTTTTCAATTAAGTCAAATGAAAGGCTCATCATGATGTAGTTCTCTATAAAAAATTTTAGGAGAGAAATTATTGGACCAATTTATTGTTGACTATTTCATACAGATGAAGGAACAGATATAAAATACACATTAATATATAAACTATAATTATAAAAATTATCAGGGTATCTACAATCCTGTTTAAGAATTAGAATGCTACCGCTACTATTCAACATAGTTCTGGAAGTTCTGGCCACAGCAATCAGAGCAGAAAAAGAAATAAAAGGAATCCACATTGGAAAAGAAGAAGTAAAACTCTCACTGTTTGCAGATGACATGATCCTCTACATAGAGAACCCTAAAGACTCCACCAGAAAATTACTAGAGCTAATCAACGAATATAGTCAAGTTGCAGGATATAAAATCAACACACAGAAATCCCTTGCATTCCTTTACACTAATAATGAGAAAGAAGAAAAAGAAATTAAGGAAACAATTCCATTCACCATTGCAACGAAAAGAATAAAATACCTAGGAATATATCTACCTAAAGAAACCAAAGACCTATATATAGAAAACTATAAAACACTGATGAAAGAAATCAAAGAGGACACTAATAGATGGAGAAATATTCCATGTTCATGGATC